>JBBPMS010000132.1:7558-26883 GCA_038090435.1 Phylloporus scabripes | reverse complement strand
ACCTGCACTGCCTATCTTTCCGCCTTGAACACCAATACCCAAATCCAGTCTTGCCTATCGCCCATCACCACAGCCCTCGCGGCGTTTTCTCCAACCGGCTCTTTGGCATCCTGCTCGTCCTCCACCGTCAACACCGCCCTCGCCTCCATCTGTCCCTCTAGCTCATCTAATGCATGTCCTCAGAGCGTCTTCACCGCGGAGCTTGGCAAATTTTACGCCAATTGCATGGCCGAACTCACCTCTTCCCCGAATATCCAAGTCAAGCTTATTTATGATGCCGTGTACGCCTTCGTCCCTTTCCAGCTGGCTATTTGCTCTAAGGACGACAACGGCGATTTCTGTGTCACCAAGCTGTCCAACTCAAGCAACCTCAACTCAGGAAGCTCTCTCTCTGTCCCGGGTTCCTCACTCTCCCGCCGTGATTCCAACTCAACCACCGTTATGACTCCAAATACCACCACATTCCAGAGCGAGAACATTCTTTTCTTGCTTTTCCAGCCTAGCATGCCAAGCAGCGAACTCTGTACTGCCTGCGCCAGGAACGTCTTGGCTGCGTACATAGACTTTGAGTCCAACGCTTTGTATGCCCCCGGCTTGCATCAAAGTATACTACTCGCCGGTCAATCCAACCTTTACAACAACATCACGTCTGAGTGCGGCTCAAACTTCCTCAATGGAGCTGTCGCAGCCGCCGGTGGCCTATCCCAAGGCGTCATAGGGGCCGCATCTCGCATAGGTGTCCAAGAGCTGTCTACTGCAGTTGGCGCAATCTTCGGTGTCGCTGGGTTGGTCGCTGCATCCTTGTGAATACCTTTATCTCTCTTGGCAGTATACCACTACATCGGGCTTTCGTCGTTAATAAGCTGGCACTTTTCTGCGTTCAGCCTTGGATGTTTTACAGCTTTCCATTAAGCGTCTACTTAGTCTATTTTGTATATAGCAGGAACTACCTGCAAGAACTGCTTCATCGTTTTTATTGGTTCCCTGAGCTACTTTTTGTGCAATGGAAACCACTGGATACCTGTAATAGATCTCTTGCGAGCAAGGTCAAGGCTGACACGATCACGACACGCATTAGCACATTCAGCAAGAATTTTTTTCATGATCGCCATGGGAAGGCGGGGATCTCGAGAGACAAAGATCTAGCAGGCAAATAAGTCCTCACTGGGCCTAGTCAGTCTCAGTCCCGGGGGGTTCGGAAGTGTTACAACAAAAATGTGTGGCGTATTAAAAAAATGAGCGTCTGCGAACCTGAAAGCCATGCACTACGCAGCACCATGCCCTATAGTGGATGTAGGACAATAAGGTGTTCAAATCAGTGTCAAGAATCACACAAGATTCAATCCAAAGTGACCTCGGCTCTTTCCGTGCTACCCATCCATCTTGTAGCCAAGTGAGCAACTCGACAATCAATCGCAGACGATCTGGCGCGCGACGCTGGACCGTGTAAGGAACATTAAGAAAAGAGCACGCGCACTGGGCAAAGATGCTATAAGGGTGTACTCACGACCACATGCTACCTGACAGCGGCCATCAGACCTGGAAAATGAGGACCAGCAAGGCAACCTCGACCGCGAATACAATCACTGCCACAGCTAAGACGTCGAACCCTGCAGTGACAAAGGGCCGTCCGAATTCCCGTGCCTGCTGTTGGCCCCTGGTTGGTATAGCTTGCTGGTACAGGGCAGAAAGCCTCTCTGGACCGCGGTCGGCAAAGTCGTGGCGGGCGTGGCGGCCGCGCACGTACGCCAGGACAAAGAGCACCACGGACAGGACCAGAAAGAGGACGCCGACTGGGACGGGATGTCGGCATCCGCTCTAAAATAAATGGGTGCCTCACTTTTGTAAAACCTGACGTCAAAGAGACGGAGGACGGTGACTGCGTAACCTAAGTTCGCGAGCGCGCTCCGGCGGTATGCACCGTCAAAGGTTCGGTGCCGGGCACGGAGCTCGGTGAGCTCAGGGACGTCTATCGTTTGGAATGAGTTGGCCCGGTGACCTCTTTTTTCTTTCGCTTCAGTCCTGGCGTGTGTCTGAGCGGGGCTGTCACTGACCTGTATCGGCGCATCGTGTGAGGAGGCAGGAGCGTTTGCGAACCGGTTCGGTTCGGTTCACACGAGAGGTTTCATTTTCCGTTACCGTGACTGGTTTTCGCGTCTTGCTTCCAATGCTTGGTGGTGGTCGGCTGGCTCTGCGCGCTGCAAGCTCTAGGTGCGCTGCTTTAAGCCTGGCCGACGCGTACTCACGCCCTTTGCAGAGCCCTCTTACGGGCCCCTCTTCAGCACCGGGATCGGCTGTCATTCCAGGCATGCACTTTTACCACCGCAAAATTCCAACCATGACGTAGCACCTACAGGACCGTTTGCCCTCTCGACAGGGATTCTTGAATGCACGGAACTACTGGTGGTCGAAGCCAGCAATCTCCGAGGCTGCGGGACTCTCCCAGCCAGTTGCACAGGTCGCATCACCCGAAGAAACAGTAGATGTACCTATAGCCCAGACAACATCGATCACTCCCGAAGTACCTCCGGCTGACGTATCAGCAGCCATATCCGAGGTCGTCATTCCCCCGTTGCAATACGGAGACTTTGCTGCTCTCGGCATCACAAGCTGGTGGCCGTCAGGCATCATCACCTGGTCATTCGAGTTGCTCCAAGTCAGCACTGGCATGCCGTGGTTCTACACCATCGTCGCCGGCACGCTCTTTTGGCGAGGGATTCTCATTCCTTCTACACTAGCGAGTTTGCGTAACGCCGCGCTGCTCAGTCCATATACCGAGCAAATCAAGGCTCTGGACGAACAAACCAAGCAGGTCAAGGATCGCGCAAAACAGATGGAATTCATGCTGAAGAAACAAAAACTGATCGAAAGCGCAGGCGTCTCCCTTCGATCCATGACGCTTTCGCCCATCATCCAAATGGTTGGCAATCTCGGGCTGTTTTTCGCCATCAAGGGCATGGTGCAGTTGCCAGTCATGCAGCTGACGCAGAGCGGTGTCTGGTTTCTACCGGATCTGACACTCACGGGTGACTATGTCATGCCTGCGATCATGCTTCTGGTTATGAACGTCCAGTTCTCGGTGAGCATACCCTAGTGGGCGTAGATAGCAACTGACGTCGGGACGGGTAGATTATGAAGAAGGAATTGGATCCGACCAAACTGACCATGGCTCATGTCATGAATGTCCTCAGAGTGGCCAGTTTTGCATCGCTGCCGCTGATGTCCTGGATGCCAACCGTGAGTGCATCCTGTTTCTTGAGTGCCGGTGTGCTGAACTAGAACTAGGGACTGTGGTTGAGCATGCTCACTGGCTTGGCGTTGACAATCACCCAGTCGGCCTTGCTCAGAGTGCCGCGTATTCGCCAGGCGCTCTCAATTCCCCCCGTCAAGCCAATGCCACCGGTGACGATGAGGGTTACGGGTCGGACGATATTAGAGTGGTACCGTCAGAGGACGATGCAGGCACAGGCTGTGGACCAGAGAAGACCGAACTGGACATCTTTGCCAAAGGCACCGCGTCGTAATTAGGACTAGTGTTACCTAAGCTGTGCTTTTGATACTGGACACGTTGCGAACTCACTGATGCTACCAGACTGACTCAACTGAACTCGTCAAATGTCGCTCTCACTTGGCTCGATTACCGTCAAGGCGCTCGACGCAGCGCCTTCTGGAACACCCGTCGCGGAGGAGGAGGAATTCTACTCGTCTTGGTCGCTCTTTCTTGTCTGCCTGCTCCTCATCCTCTCCCTATGGACCTCGTACTATCTACAGATCAAGCGCATACGTGCCATTCACGAAACCTTGGTCGCCATCTTTGCGGGCATGTTTGTCGGACTCGTCGTTCGTCTCGCGCCCGGCACCATGATACGAGAAATGCTAGTGAGTCGCTTCCTCAGTTCGCGTGCACACAGCTCACCCAGCTTCTTCCAGACTTTCAAACATACCCTCTTTTTCAACCTCCTCCTGCCCCCCATCATACTCAACTCGGGCTATGAACTCAAACAGGTTTGGTCATCACTCATCTCTGAATGCTTATGGACTCGTTGGTTGTCCAGGAAAACTTTTTCCGCAACTTTGGCTCCATCCTCACATTTGCTTTCCTCGGCACAGCGGTGTCCGCCATGGGAGTTGGGTGCGTGGACACGAATGCCACGTCGTCACCTACATCACTTACCAGCTCTAGTGCAGAGTCCTCGTCTATATTTATTCGTTTCTAGGCTTGGAATCACTGGACGTCACGTTGTTGGAGTGCCTGATATTCGGCTCCACGCTCTCGGCTACAGATCCTGTCACTATCCTCGCCATCTTTCAACAGTACAAGGTCGACCCAAAACTATATACGATCATCTTTGGCGAGAGTCTCCTCAATGACGCCGTCAGTATCGTCATGTATGAGTGAGTAGCAGCTTGTGCTTCTTTTTCACTGGCCATTCAAAAACATGTCGCAGAACGCTAACGCAATTTCATGGGACCGAGATTTTCGTATCGTCCATCTTCCATGGAATCGGCATCTTCCTCCTCTCTTTCAGCGTGTCTATGGTATTGGGCGTCGTCTTTGGGCTCGCCATGTCCCTCGTGCTGAAGCACTCCTCTCTCAACCACTATCCCTCCATAGAATCCTGTCTGGTCGCCCTCTGCGCGTATACGTGCTACTTTTTTTCAAACGGCCTCTCCATGTCAGGCATCGTCTCACTCCTCTTTTGTGGCATCACCCTCAAGCATTACGCATATCACACCATGTCCCGTAAAACGCAACGCACAACCAAGTATATATTCTCCACGCTCGCGCAGCTATCGGAAAACTTTATCTTTATATACCTCGGTCTCTCCCTGTTCACAAGCCCGCCGTCGTCCGAGCGTGTCACCAATTATGTGAAGCCACTCTTCATCGCCGTCACCACCGTCGCCGTCGTCTTCACGCGCTACACAGCCGTCTTCCCGCTCTCCGAGGCTATCAACTTTTTCACTCGGCATGCGCGCGGGCAGCGCAACGAAGAGCTCCCGCACTCGTACCAGATGATGCTCTTCTGGGCGGGGCTCCGCGGTGCCGTCGGCGTCGCCCTCGCGGCGGGGTTCAAGGGCGAGAACGCAGAGACGCTGCGCACGACCGTGCTCGTCGTCGTCGTGCTCACCGTGCTCGTGTTCGGGGGCACGACCGCGCGGATGCTCGAGATCCTCGGCATACGCACCGGCGTCGAGGACGAGGCGGCGAGCAGCAGCGATGAGGAGCCCCCACGGCGGCCGGACGGGGGCTATTTCTCGCCGGCGCAGCACGGGTACGGGCGCGCGGCGGGGCGGATCGGCATGCACTATGCGGCGCGGAGCTACAACCACCACGCACAGGCGCAGGCATCGGCGGTGACACACGTGTTCGCGACGGCGTCGTCGGACGAGGAGTCTGAGGGCGAGGTGCTCCCGATGGCGGCGACATCCGAGGGGGCGGAGGAGGCGCGCGTGGAGGAGGGCGAGGACGGCAAGTGGTTCCAGACGATCGACGAGCAGTATTTGCTGCCGCTGTTTTCGAACGCGACTGCGAGCCGGACGTTTCATGCGCGGCGGGCGCGGCGGAATGCCTCGCTTGGGAATATACAGACATTTGGGCTGAACGGGACGCCACATGAGTCGGACGATGAGCCTGAGAGCCCCGCGGTGGACCTGACGGCGCACGGTGTGTCGTCCCCTCGCGAGGTACCGCGGACGCAGTCTCCCGAGGAGCAGAGCCGATTTGAGCGTGGACTGAGCACGCCGACGTTTCGCAACGGGGCTGGGCGAGAGGACAGCTAGGGTCTATTACAAATATGTGTACAGACAAACACCACTGCCTCGCAGGATCAGCTGGCTCTAGTATAAGCTATATGGGATAAACTAGGACTTGTCCATTCAGATGCACACCATTTATAATAGATCTGCATTTCGTAGATGTGATCGTAAGATGCTCTCCTCGACTGATAGGCGACATGAGTATCTACCGGAAAACGTGATTAATTCCGCGGAGGACTCACCGACACCAAGTGTTGCTGCCGTTGCTTTCGTATCCTGAAATTCATTAGTCATGAGGTTCCGGTCGGAGTGAAAAGTGCCCTGCAGGCACATGAAGGAGTGATAGTCGGTGGAATAGACTCACGATCACCGATGTGAAATGAACAAAGAATGGACGTGGTTCCGGCGAGACAAGCTTGAAAATATCTTTGAAATGTGACTGAAAGTCTGTCGTGTGGAAAAGGCGAGGTGATCAGCGCCGGAAGCGCTTGATGGCCGAAAAACGCGGGACGCACATTTCATGACCGTAATGGTATCGTTTTTCCGGTCGCCATAACTCGAAATGGAATCCCTGACGCGAACTCCCCGCTTGAGTTTGTTGTGGAGGAGGTCGCACTTGTTGAGGAAGAGGATGATGAGTGTGCGTGCGAGCATTGGGGAGGCGCAGACGGAACGCCATAGTTGAAAGCTATCTTCCAAGCGGTTAACTTTTGAGTCCTCGAGCAGCGTCTCGTTGAAACAGGATATAGGAGACAGGAATATGATCGAGTCCACATCGTCAAAGTAGGACGCCCAGACGGCCCGCTGGAACAAGATGTGCGGTGGGAGTCGATGGACAGCGACGATGTACTTACAGATGATCTTGTACCGCCAACGTCGTACATGATCCATTCCCTTCCTTGACCTAGGGCAACATTGTCAAGCATGTTCGTGGTACAAAGGGGGTCATGCGCGCCTTCGCCCATAATGAATCTGTGCTCCTGGACGCCCACGGTGCGAAGCCTAGCACGGACGATGTCATCATCGCTCGGCTTATAGTCTGTACGGGCGATCCGATCGATATCATTCAAAAAGCTGGAGGGCGGATCAGAAAACGAGGAGACGTTGGGGATTGAAGACACACAAGCCGGACGAATCCTCGACGGAGGCTTTGCGCTCTGACAAGATTTGACGGACGACTGGATCGCTCCAAAGATTTTTCATATCCTGCCTGCAGCCAGAGAGGATGTCAGCTGTTTCGTAGTCTTCTTCTCCCTTTTTGCGCGTAGGGGACTCGACACCAGCGTGGGAGGGTCGAAGGGTGTCCAAGGCGGTTTTCCAGCCGTTGCGGGAAATGATGCCAAACTCGCGAAAATGGGCGTGGACTTTAGTGTCGTGGCCAAGGGGTACCATGGGGCTGGAAGAGTAGATTTCTTGGGACGCTTGACCGAGCTTCTTCTCCAGGTCGACTTGGACTCTCCGAAGAGGTGCGAGACGTACTTTGAGAAGGCGGTGCTGGCTGGTGAAGCGATAGGGATGTGGAGAGGGTTCGAGATCCGAGTCCGAGCTGTGGGCTGAGCTGCCGGAGCGGGAGTCAGAGTCAGATGCGAGGGACATCTCGCGGAGGAGGAGATCGAGGACGTGTATGACGTTGCGGATGAGATTGAGAAAGATGACTGCGCGCCAGGCGGACCTCTCCTCGGACCACTCGTTGCGGGCATACTGGAGCTGGAAATCTAGGGGGGGTCAGGACAGGAAAGAGATCGGGGAGGGGGCAGACTTTTTAGGGTGGCTGATTTGCCTGGGATCGGGTGAGAGAAGGATGGGGGAGGGGCGGGGAGACATACCGCTTTCGCTCTGGCCGAGGAGGAGTACTTTGACGGGTTTGCGCCGCTTTTTGAGAGCGAAGCGCTCCTGGCGGAGCTGCTCGTCGATGGTGTCGCTGACCCTGCGTGCATCTGCCTCTGCGCGCTCGCGGATGGCCCTGGCGTCTGGGGACTCGTCTGGAGGGGGAGCGAGGAGTGTGGCGAAGGGATCGTCTGAGCTGAGGGGGCGCATGGGACCTCGGTCGCTATGGAACGTGGCTTATAGGCGTGACGGATCTCGGGAGAGGCCGAGTTTGGACGTATTTGTCCTTGTGGCTGAATAAAACGCCAACATGTGACTTTCCCGTGACCCGTTCTTGCAATGTCCCAGCCAGCACCCACCCCCGCTGCAGATGCACCGCCACTCCTCGACCAAGCCCAGGTCTCAAACCTCCTCAAAATTTTCAAGGTGAGCTCTGACATGGCACGTGATCTCTGTCCTTGGTCACGTTATGCAGAATGGCCAGGTAGATCTCGGCCCAGACGCCGCCCAGTCCCTCCAGGCCCTCGCACAGGGCCTCTTCCCCATCCCCCCCTTCCCCCCCATGGCAGACCCCGGCCCCTCCTCCCATCCCCGCGGTCCACCCAACCTCGGCCAGCTCTCTGCCGCAGCAGCAGCCGTGCACTCCCCCCCGATCCCCCCAGGCCAGCCCGTCCAGGAGACCGAGGACGAAATACAGGACGCCGACGACAGCGACAAACCAAAGGCCCAATCTTCCTCCGCCAGATCAAGAGGAAATCGACCCGCAGCCATGGGCACCGACGAGTGGGCCCGCCAGAGAAAAGATAACCACGTACGCTTCTCTCCCATCTCCGCACACCCACCCTCATCCCCTCCCAGAAAGAGGTGGAGCGCCGTCGACGGGGAAACATCAACGAGGGCATCAACGAGCTTGGCCGCATAGTGCCCAACAGCTCAGGGGAAAAGGCAAAGGGCGCGATCCTCGCCCGCGCCGTCCAGTACATCCACCATCTCAAGGAAAACGAAGCGCGCAACATCGAAAAGTGGACACTCGAAAAACTGCTGATGGACCAGGCCATGGGCGATTTGCAGGCACAGCTCGATGAAGTACGCAGGCTGTGGGAAGAAGAACGCGTGGCACGCCAGCGCGCTGAAACAGAGCTCGAGGTTCTTCGTCAGCATGGCATGCCAAGGCCACCCTCACTTCAGTCCCGCCCACAATCCGTCGAACGCCAGGAGGGCGAAGCCAGACCAGAGGAGGCTGCGGACACAGACCAGGTGGATGGCAGGCCAGGAAAGCGGCCACGGGTGGACTGATTATGCATGTCTCGTTTTATCTAACTTATTCCGAACAAGTTCGCTCACTGGTTTTGTTCATCGTGTACATCGATCATACACTTTTATCACCACCTCACACCAGCCCTAGCCCGGCTTTAAGTTGATCCGCGAGCTCGTCCGTCTCTGATTCCTCCGCTTCCGCAAGGCACCTCCCACACTGGCAGGGTCCAAATCCCCATTCGAGCAGCCTCTTGTGGCGCTCCCTGTACCCGTACCTGGGGTCAACGTACGTGATCAGAAGCTCTTCCCCGGCCTTGATCGCCGTCTTCGCCACGACCGTGATCCGCGCAAGTGAAGTACGCGGATCGAAATGGCGCACCGACGTGTTCGGCGCGCACGCGTGGTTCAGATGTGAGTGCAGCCGATAGAGCCCCCCATGCGCTTCAAGATCTGCACTAGCGGTCAGCTGAGCGTCACTACGGACCAGTCAACCCACTGAGACTCATGCGCCCGAGGCCCCGCAAAAAGGCGTCGTAGGAAAAGAGGGGGAGCGACCTCGGCCGCGCGAGGATCCGCGCCAGCTTCTTCTGTGCCTCGGGCGTGGGCGGGGACTGGAACGCGCCCATGTAGAGCGTGTGCGCGTGTGTCCAGCTCTCGTGGTCGGGCTCTGTGCCGGTCTCCCTGGGCGCCGTTGAGCAGGTGCGCAGGACGGAGACGGGGTACGCACCCGAGTGCGCGGAAGCGCGCTTCCATCCCGAGCTCGGCGAGGCTGTGCACGACTGCGAGGTCCTCCTCGAGCGTGCCGTCCTCGCGTTGGGCGGCGAGGAGCAGCTTGCTCGTGCACTGTGCGAGCGCGTGGAGGGCCATCCACTCGGTGCGCCGTGCAAACTGGAGGAGCGCAACTGATGCCGGATTGCGCACGGGGCAGAGCAGCGGGTGCACTTTTTCTGACTGGGCGCGACAGAGACGGTTGCAGAACACGGCGGGGCATGGTGCCGCCGTGCAGGGCAGATGGAGCGGCGAGGAGTTCCCTAGCGGGGTTGAGCAGAACCCGCATGCCCTCGAAGACTGCTGCAGGTCATAGATGTCCCTGGGCGATCATCGAAGGCGCTCGCAGGACATGGCAAGGAGACATACCACTCGGGGGCGAGTATGAACGGATCTTCCTTCCACAGCACTTCGCCCTCTGATATACTTTGTGTCGCGACGAGGCCTTTGCCCTTGATCACATCAAAGTAGTGGACCTTTACTTTGCCCGTCCATTTGGCGACGTCGAGGCTCTTGTTGATGCGCGAGACTGGATGGGTTCCGCCGCTGTTCTCGCTCTGCAGGATCTTACGCACGCGCTTTTCGCTGATCGCCCACGTCGGATGCGCATCCAGTAACAAGGAATGGATCTTAGCGACGCCCAGGGTCGGCTTTTCGTTCTTCAGGGTGATCAGGGCGAGGCGTAGCTCTTCCTCTGACACTGCCGTGCGGGCCATGGCGCGTGGGCGATCCGATTGATGGTAACAAACCGGTTTACGTCCAATTGTTGGCTGATGTTTCAGGCGAATTTATAGTAGCCACAAAGCCCACCAACGGTGAAAAGAACGGATTGGTGCGTAGATTTTATCTTCACAAAGTGGGACTTGCAAGCAATCTAGCTGCGCGTCCAGCCCTCCCTTGGCAATCCACACCCAAATTGCCCGTCATCTTCGGGTTCCCCCCAAAACCTCTACCATTCATTTCTCGGGGCTGCCGGCGAACCAATACCTACATGCAACACCATTCTCAAAGCCTTACGTTGTGAGATGGCCCGGACGCAATCGGTATGGCCATGGCTGTTGCCTTGGCGTTGCACTGCGCAGACATGTACAGTCTAACCAAAAGGTTATGAGACTTGCCCACGTTGGGAGGGTTGCTTGCCAACGACTTGCTTAGTCTCGACAGCTCATGGACCAGAGAACATATAAAATATGGTTGACCGTCGGTTGGATACCATCTTCACCCCTCAGGCTCTTACCAGGTTTAAGATGCGGCCCGCCCCTCGCATTGTGACCGCTGTTCTCGCAGTGATTTCTTTTCGATCCCGGTTTTTGCCTAGACATGGTATGTCCTAGGTGGATCCTGTGGAGGGATTGATCATTGATCCGACCAAACAGGTGCGGTAAGAACTACATGGCCAACCAGACGGTTGTTCCCCCAGGTGGCCAGTTTCAGCTGCAGCCAACTAGTAGCGCACCTCTGGTCGCCTTCCGCTGCTCACCAGCCTTCCGACCTTGCCTTGAGGAAGATGCAACGATGGCACCTATAATCGTCGACACGCCCATCGTGTACCGGTACATTCAGGGTGCCACTCCCATTTCGCTATCGACCTCGGGGTCGAGTGCATCCAAGTCGGGTCTTGGCAAACTGAATGTGACCATCATGTCTTTGCACAGAACGAGGTTCCCCTCAACGCTACCGGACATGAAGTTAAAGTCGCCCTCAGCTCTCTGCTAGCACAAAAGACGTCGTACAATGTGATCTGCGGTGCGACATATCAGCCTGAAACCTCATCCGTCTCACAAAAGTTTGCGACCAACTCGTCTCTTCTGTACCTCTTCGACATCAATGTTCCTGTGGTGAAGACCGACCTGAGGACGGGTGCATTGCGGGTCTGGCCTCTCGATGGAAAGGGCAGCGATTTCAAGCCCTTCGGGCTTTTATATCTCGTTTGACGAGTATCTCGAGAAAAACATTTATTATATCAACCAACTGAAGATAGACGGTTTTAATACGGTGCGAGTTATTTGTACTTGTGCCGTCGTCCAAGCTCATCGTTTCAAAGATTCACCCAATCCCTCCCTATGATAACGCAACGGTGTTTGAAGAAGTGCTCAACAGAACGGCCGGGCTTGGCCTTTACTTGATTTATGATATGCGATCGTACGTTGTTGTCTTGATATTCACTTGCTTCTGTTGTCTTACAGTCGCTTCCCTCGCAGGTCTTACGGGAACATGACTGCTGTGGCTCAGCTCGTCAAGACTTTGAGCTCGCTCCCCAACCTTGTTCTCTGGGAAACTGCTCATGAACCTGACGGCAATTCTGACCCTCTCACTGCCGCTCAGAGTGCATACGACTTGATTTATGAACTAGACGGCTATCACCCGGTGTCCATTGTGCTCAACTACCAAGTAAAGTTCTCTCGCTTCTGCACGCATGCATGAGCTGATCGGCGGTTATAGGACTACAACTTTGCGCCTACGCCGCGGGTGCGGATATTGTCCTCGAGGACGCTTATCCGATTGACAGATGATGCAAGTAATCGGTGATCACAGCCTTCCAATGAGTCTGGAGGGCAAGGAAAACATGTCCGGCTGGAGGATGACGGGAGCGTATGCCACGTACTCTGTTGTTTACGACACCCCGTGCACCCCCGACTTTGGCCACTGCAGATGCGACAACTGTCAGGGAAACATGTACGACATCAAGGCACGCATCCAGACATTCAGGGACAGGCTCATCGTCCTTGGGTATGACCGCAACAATGTGGTGTGAATCCCTCAAGCGTCTGGCCTCGGTGCCCCGTGAGTCGGCACCACACTCGCTACGTGCGCCTTCTCATTCCCGCCCCGCAGTTACTGGAACGCGACGCCCACCGGAAAGCAATGGACGCGGTGGGCCTGACCTCGTTCAGCCACGGGGCGACAGGTAGGGATCCCGTTCCTGCACGTGTTCAGGCTCTGACGCGCCCCCAGGCTCGATCTCGTTCCAGTTCCCGACGACGACAGGAAACGTGGCGATGGTCGAGGGCAACGGAGTGAACGTGACGGGCATCATCGCGCAGACGATCCAGCCGTTCATTGTGGACCCCCAGGCGACGCGTGTGACATACAACGTGGGGGGCGTGGACGCGAGGCTGTGGTACAATGGGACGGCGTGCCTGCTGTTCGTCGCGAATCTGAACGCGACGAGTGTGTACGTGCTGTGGGGCGAGATCGGGTTGGGGTGGGTGACCAACGTCACGACGCAGGTGCAGCACATCTACTCGGTCCCGCAGGGTACGAATGCGACTGGGCTGAGGTTTGGACAAGGTGATGTTGGGGTTCTAACGCTGACGCCTCCCAGCAGGGCCGAGTAATTGTAGGACTTGTATTTACCTACGTGATGTATACCGGGTAACCAAGGGCGCGAGCGACTCCTTTGCCGTGACGGTGTCCGATGCATCAGACGCCGACATTGTCTCCCTGTTCGCTGCCCATCTGGCCACCACCATCGGCCCCGACCACTGGAACCGCAATCGTCCCCAGCCTATTACTCTTTCTCTTCGCCTTCATCTTGCGCCATCTTACCTCGACACGCCGGGTCGATCTGACAACGTCGCTGACTCGTTGCACTATGGCCATCTTGCCAAAGTCGTCGAGAATCGGGTGAGCGCAAAGGGAGAGCGGAACGACGCGCGTGCAAGAGACCTCTTGGACGACATGACCGACGCCGCGTTCGAGGATTCCCCGCATCAGGTTCGGACCATCATGAGGTGCCAACATGTCTCCAATCTCTCACACGCGGTTATCATGACCGGATATCACACCCGGACACATAGACTGCTCGATCTGGTTCAAGTGTCTGAAAGACGTGACCGAGTCCCGCTTCCCAATTGGCGTCGTCAGTCGCACGAGCCACTTTGACGGCCCGTGGTGCGGGTCGGGCAAGGGCTCACCTCTGGGATGCTGTGCTTGACAGTCGGGAGAGAGCCGTCGTGTCCCGTTTCGTCTCGGTATGCCTTGTCTCCTCTCTTTGATCATATCTATGTCACCTCACATTCCACGTTGATATCGACAGCACAGCACTCGATGCATGCAAACAGAGTTTACTGATTGCTGCGATCCTGACGTCCGAGGATACATCGTCGTATTGTCGCCAGTTGAGCTCTTGTTCAGGCATGCTTGGGACTGTATGACACGGTGCTCATGGATGCACAAAGGTCCATGTCACTCCATTTATATATATCCACGCTGACGCCGTTTTAAGACAAAAGGTCCATCGCAATACAGCGATCTCTTCTTGGCTGTGTCGCAAAGTGTGTGGCCCGCGTTTTCACGGGGGGAAAGGACAAGGGAATTCGCGTGCGCGACATTTCGTTCCACCTTTTCTGAGAGCATGGTACCAATCGTAAGGTCCGAGGTTCCGCTCAACTTCGGTCCCCCTTTTTTTTTTGGAATCGTTATTATGTCCATTGTGGAGTACAGTACTCTATTCGGTCTCTCTTTAACTCCATCGGGCTGTTGTCCTCTTCACGGCCGAAGAGCGTGTCGATGCCATGTCATACATGGATGACCTTATGACTGGCAATGGTCACACCTGGGTGGACCCTATGTCCAGGTATGTGAGGGTTATTTTTATATCCCGTAGCGTGACTACTGATATTTTGAATAGGGATATATGCGTCTTCTCTACGGGAACAGGCATAGAAAGCGGCGACTAGGGGTGTGCGATGCAGACGCGCGAGTTGGGCTGAGCAATCGTTCTCTTTGCGATTTTGAACGTTATACACCTCAGGCATCAGCAAGGCATTGGAAATTTCCGTGGTTCGGTGCCCATTTCCTTTTGTGCTCTAGATACATTACAGGCAGCATGACTGTTGCAAGGCATGTGGTACCCATCATACCCCGAACGAACAGGACCCCATTATGCCAGTGCTTATCTGATTTTCTTGGACCTCGCCGTGATTTGCATCGCGATTGGAAACCTCCAATTTTGGAACTATATCAATTGTTGAAATGCGCTCCTATACCTGCTCTTTAACACCATTTAGGTTTTCCGGCCCTGCGGGATCCGAGTTTCAATTGCGGCATTCTGGATTTTACTAAGGGATCTGAGTCCATATTATGCGGATAAATGGTACCGAGGCTTCTATCCCTTCACAATCCACATGTTTGGCATGGACAACGTGGACCCCTGCCATGAACCCCACCCGTTCTCCCAGTGCTGTCCAGTTTCCGGATTAAAGCAATAGCGATCTGCAGATTCCTTCTTCGCTTTCTGTCCTCCAACGCCTGGTGCTTTGATACTCCAAGATGGTCTATCTGATTATACAAGGGGCTGCTCCAAGTCACGAGAACCTCGACTTTGAGGAGCCTGTTTTCGTGGTACAGTCTTTCTGTGTTCAGGTCCATCATCCGGAAAGAAAGAGCCGAACAGTGGCACCCATTCATCGCAGAAAGGACTGCAAGCGTATTATTTCCGCCAGGCCATTCCAGAAGCATGCCACTTATTAACGATTAGATCAGTGCCACTCCGAATCCGTGTGGGCATCAAGGGTTTCTTGGACCCCGCATCTGGGTCCAGTCAACTCCAGAAAAATCACGCGGTGCTGCCGAACATCCTGCTTTCCTCCGCATTGTTTCAAGGATCCGAATAGGCTGAAGGGCGGTCTTTGGAAACATATAAATATGAGGCTCATCTGGGCAGAAGTGAATCAACACCCTACTCCCCCAGAGATCGACGTGTTATATCCATCCAACCACAATGTCTCAGCTATCCAAAATCATCAGCTTTCAGTACCAAGGCCAGGCCGCCGACCTCCTTGATGCCGTTGCGACGGGGCTTGTCGGAGGCTACCACATAAACTATGACTCTAACAACCAGAGCGTACGTACCAGCAGGTTGCATTTTTGTTGAGAGCGCAATGGTAACTCACTGGTTTGATAGTGGGCCGTCGTCAACGTTGGTGGCAATCAAATCACCATCCAGAACGGCTCCACCGGAACTTATGCAAGCCCTTCTAGTGAGGCTGAGGTGTGTCCGATTGGAACAAGATGGATGTAGAACACAAGGCTGACTAGGAATGTTCTGGCAGGGTGCTGAAGTCGTTGGCAACCCTAACCCATACAGCTGGCAACTTGTCCCTGTCCCTGGAGGCTGGTACCAGTGTGTTTTTTTTTTCCAAACCGCATTCCCTTGGTTGACACTCGCACCTCATCAAGGATCGCAACTACGGACGGAAGCTACGTTTGGTTCCTAACCGGTAGTCAAGATCGCGCTCCGGTAATAACTGTTTTCAAGTGCACGGAAGACGTCTCATGATCCATTCGGTTGATAGATTGTCCTCAAGTCAGCCTCTTACCAGGGACAGGACGCGCAGTACGGCTTTGAGCCCGTTGCTCGTGTCGCGTGAACGCAGGACTTTCTGCCACCAGGTGCCACCTGGCCATTGAAAGCGAGTTCTTGAATGTTGTCTAGTTTGCGATGCGGAAAAAAAGAAAAGAAAAGAAAAAAGTGTTTGGGAATTCCGTATGTAGGATATCGTCAGTGTTCGAGTTGTGTGAGATCTGGACGAATTGAATCAAGTGTGTTGTCTGTGGCGAGATACCCGAGGCGTCGCCGCCGCCCGCCATGGATTCGACAACTGATGGAGCAACGAGATGTATACGCAGGCGGCAGTCACTTCCAGTCGCCGCCGTGGTCGTGCCGGATCCGTCGTGACGCATGGACAGAAAGAGACTGCATCTGGCCCGGGTGCTATTCTGCTGCGCATCGTTCGCTGTTCCTCGTCCATAATAAAAGTAACCTGCAACATAGATTTATCAACTTACCGGGTAACCAAGGATGGGAGCAACTCCTTTGTCGTGACGATGTCCGAAGACACCGATATTGTCACCATCTTCGCCGTCTACCTGGCCACCACCATCAGCCCCGACCTCTGGAACCCCGGTCGTCCCCAGCCTATCACTCTTTCCCTTCATCTTGCACCATCTTACCCCGACACGTCGAGCTGACAATGTCGCTGACTCGTTTCATTATGGCTACCTTGCCAACGTCATCAAGAACCGGGTGGGCGAAAGAGGAGAGCGGAATTATGCGAGTGCAAGAGATCTCTTGGACGACGTGACCGACGCCGCATTCGAGGATTCTCTGCATCAGGTTTGCACCGTCATGAGGTGTGTCTCCACTCTCCTGGACGTCACCACGGTTATCGGGCATGACCGGATATCGCAACCCGAACACATAGACTGCTCGATCCGTTTCAGGTGTCTGAACGACGTGACCGAGTCCCGCCTCCCAATCGGCGCCGTCAGTCGCACGAGCTACTTTGACGGCCTGTGGTGTGGACCGAGCCAGGGCAGGGGCTCACCTCTGGGATGCTGTGGTTGACGGTCGGGAGAGAGCTGTCGTGTCCCGTCTCGTCTCGGTATGCCTTGTCTCCTCTCTTAGATCACCATCTCTGTCACCTCACATTCCATGTTGATATCGACAGCACAGCACTCGATGCATGCAAACAGAGTTTACTGACTGCTGCGATCCTGACGTCCGAGGAAACATCGTCGTATTCTCGCCAGTTGAGCTCTTGTTCAGGCACGCTTGAGACTGTACGTCACTGCGCTGGTGAATGCACAAAAAGTCCAAGTTGCTCCATTCTCATATATATCCCCGCTGACGCTGTTTTAAGACAAAAAGTCCATTGCAATACAGCGATCTCTTCTTGGCTGTGTCGCAAAGTGTGTGGCCCGCGTTTTCACGGTGGGAAAGGATAAGGGAATTCGCGTGTGCGACATTGCGTTCCATCATTTCCGAGAGCACGGTACCAATCCTTCTCCTTCTCATCAAGGTCGTGGTTCCGTCAGGCTGTTGTCCTCTTCATGGCTGGAGAGCATGTCGATGCCATGTCACGCATGGATGACCTCGTGACTGACAATGGCCACACCTGGGCGGACCCGACGTCTAGGTACGCGAAGGTTGTTTTTATATCCCGTAACGTGACTACTGATGCACCTTCTTTACGGGAACAAGCATAGAAAGCGGCGACTACGAGCGTGCAATTCAGTGATTTGAAGACGCGCGAGTTGGGGTGGGCAGTCGCTCCCTTTACCATTTTGAACGTTATACACCCCAGGCATCAGCAAGGCCTTGGAAAATTCCATGGTTCTGCACCCACTTCCTTTTGTGCTCCAGATACATTACAGGCAGCATGACTGTTGCAAGGCGTGTGGTACCCATCATACTTCGAACGATCAGAACCCCATTATGCCAGTGCTTATCTGATTTTCGTGGACCTTGCGGTGAGTTGCATCGCGATTAGAAAGCTCTGGATGGGCATGGAGGAATCGGTGTTGGCTTGAGGGTACCTGACAATGTTACAAAGATCTGCTTTCTGGAACTACTGCGAGAATGTATCACTTCGCGCTACTTTTAATGGACATCATGATCTTGACGGACCAAGAATCAGCCATATGCAAAAGGCATGAATTATTTCCGGTCAAGATCCAGATAACTAGCGCGGAGAACACCAATATACGACCCCGAAATTGGGGTGCGATGCGGGTCGGAGATAATAGGTGCATTACCTCAAAATTCTCGGGATCCTTCTGACAATCATACATTATTACTCAGAGATCCCCAACCTGGAAACTAGATCAGTTGGTGAAATTCGCTGTATACCTGCTCTTTAATATCGTTTAGGTTTTTCAGGCTCTGCGGGTTCCGAGTTTTTGCGGGATTCTTTTCAGATAGTGAACAAGCAGTGAATATACACCTAAGAACTGTGAGCGTGTAATTTCCGCCACGGGATCAGAGAAGATTCCCAAATATTTCCAATGAGATCAGTATCATTTTGAATCGGCGTGGCATCAAGGGTTTCTTGGACTCTGAATCCGGGTGCGGCCAACGCCAAGAAATCAGGCAGTGCTGTCTCACATCCTGTGTTTCTCCGCAGTAATTCGAGGAGCCAAATAGGCCGAAGGTGGTCTTTGGAAACCTATAAATACAAGACTCGTCTGGGCAGATGTGAATCAACATCTATTTCCCTAGAGAGCGACGTGGTGGATCCCTTCATCCACAATGTCTGAGCAAATCAAAATCATCAGCTATCAGTACAGCGAAGTTGCTGCTGACCTCCTTCATGCTGTTCCGGAGGGGGTTGTCGTAGGCAGCCGCATAAACAACGCTAACGAGCAGAAAGTATGTATCAGCAGTCTGCATTCGTGTTGAAAACGCGATGATCATGCACTGGTTCGATAGTGGATCGTCGCCGTTGTTGGTGGCAATCAAATCACCATCCAGAACGTTGCTACTCGAACTTATGCGAACCCTTCTGGTGAATCCGAGGTGTGTCCGATTGGAACAAGATGGATGTAGAACACAAGGCTGACTAGGAATGTTCTGGCAGGGAGTTGAAGTCGTTGGCCGCCCTAACCCATACAACTGGCAGCAAATCCCTGTCCCTGGAGGCTGGTACCAGTGTGTTTCTCGTCTAAATCGCATTCCCTTAGTTGACATTCGCACTTCATCAAGGATCGCGACCACGAATGGAAGCTTCGTCTGGTTCCTGACTGGTGGTCAAGATGCTCCGGTAATACACGTTTTGATTGCACGGAATGTGTCTCATGATCCATTCGGTTGATAGATTGTCTTCAAGTCAGCCTCTTACAAGGGACAGGACTCGCAGTGGGCTACGACCCGACCCCTCCTGTTAAGTGAACGCATGGTTTTCTGCCGCCAGGTGCCATCCGGTCCTTGA
>JBBPMS010000131.1:45306-56115 GCA_038090435.1 Phylloporus scabripes | reverse complement strand
CTTTCAGAGTTGTGGTTGGCTACTATTGCTATCTTCCAATCATATCCTTCCCACCCAAGTCATAGTGAGTCAGAGATAAGGAGGCTATGCTCACCAGTACACAGCTAAGCTTTGAGGCTATGTCCTACTGCCTCATCACTGCCTACAGATCTTATTTGGTTATGCCCCACAGCCTCCGGATCTCAGCCTCACACATTCCATGCCTTTGGTGATGCAAGGCACTGTTTGGCTATGCATATACCTATGCATATAGCCTAGATAAGGAATCACATGAAACTCTACTTACCATATTTAGTTAGCATCAGTACAAACATGTACAAACAGTAGAATAGTATATAAGGCCCAAGAGCCAACCAGAGAACCCCAGTCAAGTTCTCTTGGTTTTTCCCCTCGAGCATTCTACTCAGCCTCTTTACCATTACGCTTTAGTGCTTGTAGACTGAGTGGTGTCTCTTTTCTCTTTCTCTCTAGTAAAGCAGTCTAAGGCTACTACGCTTTCCCAGCTAGTAGTTGAGAGTTATTTCAGATATAACATCTTTTCTCATGGGGTTTACAAAGTTGTATGTGCTGCTTTTAGAAGCCCAGATAACATCAAATATGTGCTATATGAGCCAGTTTAGCTTGTTCTCTTTGCATGTACATATTAGATATGTACACCATGAAGATAGAGTGGATGCTATCAAGGCAAATATTATAAGCATCTAAAAAGAGGTCATGAAAGAAATCCTACTGGTCTGCTGACTGCACCATTTGTTGAAAGTTGCATTGCAGGCATGCTAATCTTGATGACCTTGTTTGGTAGAAGGATGTGAACACTACCAGTTGGAAGAAGATCCAATGGGAATTAAGTGCTGTTTAGAATCTATAGCAACACAGGTAATGAGAAGATAGAAAAAAAGACATTATTGATTATATAAAGTCCTAATTCTGGATTGAAGCCTGGAATCAAATGGACATTGACACCTGCCTTGCCAAGCTCTGAAATACCAGGTGTGTCAGGGTTAATCAAAGCATGGGCATTGCTGTTCACATATGGTAGCATGTATGGTTTATGCTTTATAGTGGGTTGTTCTTCTAGAGCACCCTTATATCTCAAGATAGCCAAGTATTGGCTTTTGTTAAAGATATGGCCTGGTTTGCTAGGTAGTGCACAAATCCAATGATTTTTGACAGGCTGATTGGCAGTTACAATAACAGAATAGCATTGAGTAGTGTAGATAGTTATCAAGTCAATAGTCAAGTGTTTTAATCTCAATGCTTTTTATCTTAATGACTGTCATTGGATGATCATTAATCATAAAATTGAGCAACAGATCATAGAATATTCCAATGATACAAAAGTGATAACATTTCTCTTGTTGAATGATGATAATAGTAAATACTGTAGTGATGATGGTCCATTAGCATACCAGTCCAGTTCATCAATAGTATTGAACTTTCATTTGCAAGAGATATCACTTGTGCAGTGGATACATAATATCTGTGAAACTATGCTAAGCACCTACATATTGCCATCATATACAATCACATACCTGTCAGAAAGGATGATTATGGTGCTTGGTAATCAGTTTGTTTAGGAATGATTTAACCACAACTTTGGATGGGCACTGTTATAATTGTCCACCTTTCCCAATTACCTTTCTTATTTTATTTCTCACTGTGTCTACAGGATCTTTTCTTCTATACAAGATATACAGTGACTTTCAAAACTAAGTCAATGTTTTGAGATTTTGGAGAATGGGTTATATAACTCAAGACCATAAACAAATAGAGCCAAAGTGTAAGTTAGTGGTAGGAAGTACCTACTCTTGGCTATATGTCACAAAAACATAGATAGTATTTGAATATGTATCCATGGAGATATAATCAATTCAATTCAATGTGTTATTGAGTCAATTGTGTAACTATATATCAGATCTGTCAATATTTGACAGCTGTCATATGTAACCTTTGATGGCATCATGACAGATGGTTACCATAGTTACTGTATCTTAGTAACCACTTCAGCTGACACTATTTAAGCAGTGGTTTCATCTCTTATGCCTTTCAAATTCACTATGCATTTCATTCCCTTTTCTCAAAAAGAAAACATTCTTTCTTTGGCCTCTAATGGTCATTCTACTTGTTCTATTGCCCCCAAACTAGGTGTCAGCCAGTCTATTGTCTCCAGGATACTCAGAGATCTCCTTCCCAACAGACCTACACCACTTTCTGGCTGTCCCTCTAAGCTTTCAGCTACTTCACAGCATGCTATTATCACTCAAATCACTACAGGCAAAGCTGCCAATGCTGTCCAGGCTACCCATCACATCAATTCCATCATTCCTAGTCCAGTCTCTTCACAAACAGTGAGAACAATTCTAAAAAAACATTCATTCAAGGCTGTAACAAAGAAGAAAAAGCCACTTCTTGCTACTAGAAACAAGAAGAAGCGTTTAGCATTTGCCTTGAAGTACCAAGAATGGTCTATTGAGGACTGGAAGAGGGTTATTTGGTCAGATGAGACCAAGATCAATAGGATAGGCTCAGATGGGAGGGAATGGGTATGGAAACAGGCAGGTGAGGGCCTTATTAACAAAGAGGTTCAAGGAACAGTCAAATTTGAAGGAGGAAATATCATGGTATGGGGATATATGGGTTGGGAAGATGTTGGGCATCTTGCAGAGGTTGAGGGAAAGATGGATGCCAACCAATATATGGACATTTTGGAAGACAACTTGCTTTCAGCTTGGAAGAATCTGGAATTTCTTTCCAGGATGTGATCTCTCAACAAGACAATGACCCCAAACATACCTCCAGAAAGGCCAAGAAGTGGATGAAAGACAATAATATCAATGTTCTAGATTGGCCACCACAATCTCCAGATCTCAATCCCATTGAACATCTTTGGCATCATATCAAAAAGGAACTTGTCAAATATTCAAGACATGCCAAAGGAGTATGGGAGATTTGGGAAAGAGTGGCAGAAGTATGACATAATATAGATCCAGAAGTGTCAGAGTGGGGCAAGGAACATTCCTTTAGTAAGAATGGCTCTGAAGGATGGGTCAATTGAAGATCTTATATATAGTAATGATGACTAACAATCTGAAGAACCCATCAGGTCAAGTGACCTTGTTGATGATGTTCAGATCTATGATAGGACCAAGGACTTTTGACCTTTTATAAAACAGCCATTGTAATTTGAAATTGATGGTAAGCAGGTCTATAGCCATGCAGGCTGGAGTCAGCATAAGAATAATATAGGGAGTCAGCTGCATAGTGTCAATCACTGGGGCCCATAGCTAGGCCTTTGTACATATGACATTTTACATAAGCCACAGTAGCAAGCAACCAGGGCCAGGGCTGGTGGTTTGACATAGCCAAAATCACAAACTGCTACTTGACACCTAAGTGGTGATAAGCCCCAACAGCATACATTACTAGATCTATACTTATGGCACGGCCTTGATATAGCTTGCCCAGGCTAGTTAGAAAGTCATACTCCCATTAGTCATCCTGAAATGTTGGTCAGGTTGGAAATGGAATGGCTGTCTCAGTTGACAGCTGGTGCATGTGTCACACATACAGTATCATTCTTGGGGCATTGAGCTGGTCTTTTGGCAGATGCAGCCAAGGCTGGAAGGTCAGCTTTATGCATATTTACGACATTTTGTAGGAAAACGGAAATGAAAATGGGACCCCGAGCTCAGTTCAATCACGAGTGTAGGCACGTCACTTGTCACCTGTCATGCATCACGGACGGCTGCCGCTGCTCCTACCGCATCACCCACGGAATCCTCGGCGAAACTGACAAGGTAGGATGTAACTGGCATGGAAAGTTTTACACCTCTGAGTCATGTCCAAATGTCATTGGCGCTCACTATTCGCTTCCATTCACCTTCCATCGTTGACAGGCAAATACGCCGGGTATGATCTAGGAAGTCAATTTTGGTGCCCTTGTCTAGTCACCATGACGAATGAAACCGCCCATCCAAAAAGTAGTCGAAATAGGCGGTAGGATTCGATGCCATCTCGCAGGTGAGCGAGCCTGGCGCCGGAGTGCCAAGAGCTCCTGGATTGATCAGGGAGTGGATGTTACCCTCCACATACAGCAGCATGTATGGACCATGCTCTATCGTAGGCTCCTCGACTGCCTCAGGATAGCCGAGTTTTTTTTCTCACCATCAAGGGTTAGTTTGACTTGGATGGTTAGGATAGTGCACGAATCCAGAAGTGACCCGTATACTGATTGGCCGTTACGACGGCTGGCTGGTGTTGAGCAGCGATGACAGCTGCCAACATATCCACAACTACGGATTCCGTCTCAATGCCCCTGTCTCGCTAACGTTCGATGTGTGCGGTGATCGCGCGACCAACGGCAACGGACCAGGCCCGCAGCAACTACCCGATCATTCTGTGTTCGAACAGCTCTTGGGATACTCACAGCAAGGCCATCTAGGTCGAATGGGTTGCACGATTTATCGATCCAAGCGTGACGATCAGAAGAAATCTTCGTCACCGAGCTAGGCCACCGGATCATGATCCCATAATCCCATTGATGATCAATGAACAAGTTGGACTTCTGCTCCTCGGCTTGCCGAATGAGGATGCAACATGTTCTGAAGGGGTGCAGCCAGCCCACAATTTTGGGTGGTGCTGAATTATTCAAGTGTCTGCAAAAATTATGTTGCGGGGTCCATATGTTGTACTCCTTCTCCTTTCACTAGGTTGTGTCAAACATTCTTCTAACTCTGTGCTTTAATTTATAGATCATAGGACCTCGGCGACGCCCCGAACGGTACTAAGTTTAAACGACCGTCTGGCCACGGACACACCCCAACAGCGTCGCGTCCACAGTCCCGCCCGTCTTCGTCTCGATCCACGCGTCCAATCCTTCAAACAGCTTCATCGCAGGACTGCCATCGGACTCGGACTTTTTTCCGGGCCACATCCGCTTCTCTTCGATCCCGACAAAGTCGATCGCGAGTCCCGCTCCCGCACTTGAGCCGATCTTCGGATCTGTATCGGATGAGGTAGCGCCTTCTGCGGGATGCTTGATGACCATCGACACCGTCCATGCGTCCGTCCCATAAAAAGATGCTTCTTTAATATGATGACGAGCAAACTCGTTTGGAGGATTATTGTCCAACGTCCACTCGAGTACGTGTGCATCAAAGGAAATGACTACCCGTGTCATCAGCGGTGTTTATCGAATGCAGTATTTGGCCACACTCACCTGTCCATATGATCCCAGGATGATGGATCTTGAGAGTGAGTGATCTTGTGCCTGCCTCCTCGTTGATGGTATCGTTCACGGCGATAACACTGAATCGTCCTTCCGGGAGCCAAGGAGCGACATAGGTAGGGTCTATAGGAAGGTCTATCTTGTACGGAGAAAGGAACTGTTATGCAAGCAGGGTTAGCGCTAGAAGATGAAGAGGCGGTTAACCGCGTACAGCCGAAAATGGATAGAGCGTATCCCAGTCGCTGTTGTGGTCATCCATAATGATCGCCTTGGGTGGAAGACCATGCACGCCGAATTTCTCCGCGATATCATAGACTAGTTCATCGAATCCTGGAGCACCATCCGCGGCTGCGATGTGTAAATGTTGTTCCTGAGTCGCCAACTATAAAGGTAGGTAAATAATTAGTATAGGAAATGCGTAAGGGCGAGCATGAGGTTTCATTCCACCCCGGACATGGGACTTGCCCACAACGTCACCAATAGGGGAAAGTCAACTTACGTCTTCCATGTGTATTACATATAGTCTTTTCTGATGTTTCGAATCGAACGGCGCCTGGTTATAAAAGAATGCTATGACCACCCCAAGAGCCAGTATCGCAATGACCAGCGCACGTCGAAGAGCAGCTGGGCCAAACCGGTGTGCAAACGGAATAGTGAACGAAACCATGAATGCTCCAAGCACAGTGACGATGGACGCTATAACAAATTCTGCAGGTGCGTCTCTCCCAATGCGGCCCGTCTATGGTTGACGGGTCAGCGGTGATGAAAACACATAAAAGAGTGTGGAATTATACCAAGGGTACAAAGACTACAAGTGTGGCAGATAGTAACTGCATGCCCGTTGTGAGTGGGATAAGCATCGCGACGGCATATGTCCAAAGCGATACGTCCGGCTGAGCCGTGCCATACAACATTCGTTTCTCAGTTGTTTTCTGGATGCCATTCGCGTTGTTCTCGTTGGACTTATGTTTGACTATTGCGATGCGTCGATTCCGAGCCAAGAATGCATCGAGAACCAAAGCCACAAACAGGCAAGTTGCACCAAGGAAAAGTGCGGCGCTAGAACCAATATTGAAGAGCTGGGCGACCGCAGCGAGCCCTGATTGGAACAGCAACAAAGCTCCCAACATCGGCCTCTCGAGTGTTCGGTTGGACCTAGTCTTGC
Organism: Phylloporus scabripes; assembly: GCA_038090435.1. Classification (NCBI taxonomy): domain Eukaryota; kingdom Fungi; phylum Basidiomycota; class Agaricomycetes; order Boletales; family Boletaceae; genus Phylloporus; species Phylloporus scabripes. The sequence goes on along the minus strand of JBBPMS010000131.1, from coordinate 49,723 downwards.
TAAAAGGCAGTTGACTGATGAGTGCACCTGTTCAGCAAACGAGTCAGATTATGTAGCATACGTGGATTAAACCTTGAGCACGTACCAACGAGCGCTGCAGGACCATATAGGAGGATCGGAAAGAATTCTGCGCTGAACCAGCTCATACCCTTGTGAAGGACTTTGGACATGATGAGTGCCACCCCGTTGGCACCAACCAAGGCACCGACAAAGGAAAATGTCACCGCCGCCAGGGCTGTCCACACTCGCTCGATCCCAGTCGTCCATACGAGATAGAGAGAAGCGCCGAATAGTGTCACGTACATGATCTTCGCTGTCGTGAACGAATAAATTACGAACAGACCAAGGTTGGTGAAGAAGACTGTCCGTGGGCGGGCGAAGCCATGCTCAAGGCGCCCAATTGGCGATGCGTCAGAGGATAGGAAGCGCAGGAGTGCAAGCGAGTTCTCCGCCATGTGTTGAGCAACACCAGGCTGTATATTTTCAACCAAGTCCTGGTGAACGTTCAAACATCGTCACCAAAGAACAAGCGGAAAAGTCATACCCCACGCATGTGGTACATGTAGCTGTTCCCGACAACAGCCATCTACACAAAAAGTCAGCAGAGCCCAAGCACGGCACGGAGCATACATACATCTAATCCAGTGACATTCAAGTAGTACTCAAACTGCCTGAAGTCCGTACTTGTTCACGCTCTGGGGTTAGAATGCAAACACTCGACGCCAACATCCGGACAACGTACTCGGATAATAGGACACCTGAGCTGAAAATCTCATTCGCATATATCGTCCCATATGGCCTACACGATCAATGGGATGGACATGGCGAATGTGCGGGATACCACGTAACATACCTAGGCACATGCGAATATGCTTCAATCATTTCCTCTGATGTAGCCTGGAAAAGCAGGTCACGACCAGCGGTGCCAGCGGCTAGCCCATAGGAATCAGCAAGGTTGTGGTGCTCAGATAACACAGGATATGAGCACCTTCCAGGTTCACCACCGCCCTTACCCTAGAAAGAGCGTCGGTCAGAAAAGGCGTAGCAAGCACACAGAGAATGGCTCACGTGGGGGCAATGGGATGTTGCGTCGAAAACAAATGGGAGCCATCTTGTAGAGACTCTTCCGCATTATTGAACACTGTCGAAAGATGAGCCCGACGATCAACGTTTTGTTCTCTAAATACGCACGGAATATGATCGAGTAACTTGGTTCCCATCCTTTCGTTTCTACCAGTACTCTTGCGCACTCGAGCATTACGCCTACAGCCAAGGCATCATCTGCAGCTCCCGGACTAGGAAGCGTACTGTCCAGGTGAGAATTAATGAGTACTGCATTCGCTTTACCGCGCTCGGTACCATCCGATATACGGACGATAATATTCGAGAGGTTGACGTAGGTTTTATAAAGCCGCGCGCTCATCATGTCAAACCTGCGTAGAACCGCACGGATGAGAAGACGGGGATGGAGGCATTCTCGGGTGACGCACCGGTGACTTCCACTGCCCTCCTGCCTCCACACCTCACACTCGAGTTTCCGACCTGGCTCCTTGTTCACGGCCTCATCGCACAATTGCTTGATTTCTTCTGCTTTACGGACCATCCACGCATCGGCCTCTGCATGTTCTCGCGTACCAGGTGTGCGGTATCCGATTTCTTCCGAAAGGTATTTGGAATACGATAAAATAGTGGCTTCGGAGGGATGGGGTAGGCCCGTTTGCGGGTCAAATCTAGGGTGTTACGTGGTCATATACACGTGTCCGGATCATCGACATGGAGCTTACGGGTACACATTTGGTGTGGGTAATGCTAGCAAGGAACTTGTTTTGTATACGCAATGCAAAGGATGGAATGGAACTCACTGAATTGTTGGTGCAACGGGTAAAGTGACAACGCCAAGAAAAGCGGCGCGAGGGTCAACACAGAGCGTATGGGGCCCCATCCCTGATCCGAACCCTTACTGGAACCCATCTGAGCACAGGGAGCAGAAGGGCACGGTAGTGAGAGAGCCTGGGCTGAGTGTTCTGTTCTATACCAGGGTATACGTTATGTTCCCATCAAAAGTGCTGCGCACCACTAATCATCAAATAGCTAATTGCAATTAGTACTCCTCAATCGGTCACACTCGTATCCAATCACGACGCTACGTCCTCTTCCGAGTCAGCCACATGATTGTCCCGGATATTCAACGTTCCCCCGTCATCCGTCACACCAACATACACGGTGTCGCCATCCCTAAGAATACATGTCCAGCCATACCTACAGATAGAATGAGACACATACCGTACCGTACCCCGCAACAGTTTTTGCGCAAGCGGGAATAACACTTCACTTCGCACTATCCGGGCGATCGCACGTGCACCATACACCTCCGAATATCCCTTCTTTACCAGCCAAGCCCGAGCATCCTCATCTACGTTGAGCGTGATCCGTCTGTCCTTTAAGCGCTCCGCAACGTCGTTCAACCGAAGCGCCACGACATCAAATATGGCACTTGGTGAAAGTTTATTGAATACCAGCATTGCGTCGAGGCGGTTGAGTAGTTCTGGGGGAAAGTATTCCGACGTTCGCTCCATGACCTCGGATTTAGCATCTCCAGTGACAACCCCATTCGCGTCGCAGGAGGAAGGATTCGCAAGGATATCACTCCCCAGATTGCTTGTCAGACATATGATTGTATTCTGATAGGTTGTGTCTGTCAGTATCATCAACGCAATGACCATGGGTGACAGACTTTGAAGTCGACTTTGCGACCCTGGCTATCGGTAAGACTTCCTTCGTCCAGTACCTGGAGCAGGATCATCGCCACATCCTGCCCATCCGTGATCAGTCGGCAATGGATCATCAATGTCAGTTACACAAACCTTGTGAGCCTTTTCGAGCTCATCCAAAAGGATGACAGCTTGTCCATATAGTCGGCATTTGGATGGACCAGGAGTTCGTGAGACGTACCATAAGGCTTTCTTCGAACCGCCTCCGTCAGTTGACCTGCATATAGCTTAAGCAGGGCCGAAAAGAGCCCGACGAAAGTGCAAGTTACTCACCACCCTCCTCGAATCCAACGTATCCAGGTGCGGCTCCAATTAATCGCGATATGGTATGTCGATCATGATACTGTGATACTGAAGGTTGAAAGCACTACTGCGCTTCAAACACACGAACTTACCTCTGACATATTGATATTAATCCTTGGTGAAGAATCAATAATGGGAAGATACTGCCTCAACGAAGTAGACTTACAGTCCTCGTTGCTCGTCATTGAACAAGAACGCCGCAAGTGCTTTCGAAAGTTCGGTCTAGGGCTTCAGTAAGCGGAAAATTCGACGGGGGTCTGGGGATGAAGACTAACCTTGCCGACACCCGTGGGTCCAAGGAACAAGAATGAAGCCACTGGTCGATTTGGTGCTTGTAAACCAGCTCGCGAGATCCGGACGGCATCGCTGATGGCCGACACAACATGATCTTGTCCTACAACCCGTTGCCTAAGCGCGTCTTCCATCTAGACCACATCAATGTGATTGGAACGGGTGGAAAGACGGGAATGACAGACATGGACTAGTTTGTCACGTTCTCCTCGAAGGAGGTTTTGAACAGGAATTCCAGTAGCCTTGGCGACTACTCGGGATATGTCGTTACTTGTTACTCTATCGTGGAGCATCGCGAGGGGGCTCTCCGCGTTTTCCTGCTGCTCACTGTCTTTGGGCAGCTGGCGTTCTAGATCTGGGATGATACCAAAACGAAGCTGGGAGGCCCTCTCATATTGGCCGTGCCGCTGTGCAACGTCAAGCTCATGTTTTGCATCTTCAAGGCGCTTTTTCAGGTCCTTGATACGGTCGAGTCGAGCGCGCTCTATCGCATTCCGCTTAAGTCGGTGTCGTCGACATACTATATCAAAACCATACCGTTCTGCCATATTGCTGTCAATTCCTGTGCCTCTTCCTGCTTTAAACGAAGATCATCTTCAAGTTTCGTCCGTCTTTCAACGCTGAAGACATCAACTTCATTCTTCAGACTTTCCAGTTCGATTTGCAATGTTACGATCTCTCGGTCAAGAGCCTCAAGTTCATCTGGCTTCGACTCCTGGGCAAGCCGTAGAGCTGATGCAGCCTCATCCACCAGATCAATTGCCTTGTCCGGAAGGAACCTATCCGATATGTAACGCGCCCCATACACCGCAGCTGAAACGAGGTGGTAGAAAAGGGAACTGAATCAATTTGGGACGCACCAGTCACAAGCGCGCTGTCTGCAATTTCAACACCATGGTGCACCTCATATTTCGGTTTCAAACCGCGAAGGATTGAGATTGTAGCATCCACTGTCGGTTCTTGGATTTGTACTGGTTGGAACCTTCGTTCAAGAGCAGCATCCTTTCCGATCGTTTTCCTATACTCGTCCGCTGGCCATAGCTCTTAAGGAA
>JBBPMS010000131.1:0-13173 GCA_038090435.1 Phylloporus scabripes | reverse complement strand
CTGGACTTGAGCATGAGACTGACCGACATCGCAACACCGCGGATGGACTGTGTAATAATCGATGCCTTGCGGGGGAGTACTTGGACGGGGCTCGTTTGCCTACTATACCCTGGAGAAGCCGTATTAATTCCGCTCGATAAACAAAGTTGAACTCACCTAGTTGGCCGCCGTTCGTGCCCCAAGTCCATATGTCGTGGTCTGACCAACAAGCACTTGCTGTCTTGCAAGCGGAGATGCCTCTGATAAACTCTTTCTTCAAATGCGTGACCTTGCGCGGTGTCGTTTGGATGGACTCGTCGGCAGAACCTCCTTGGCCAGACTCAACGACGTATCCAAGCTGAGCAAATCTATTCAACCCCCAGCTGATGACTTCTCCTGCACTGGTCAGGGCAAGTGTATGGTCCTGACCTAGAGCGACCGACACGATGGAGTTTGAGGAGATGGCGAGGGCTGCTGGGGTATAGAGTGTGTGAGAGAAGGGGCCGAGGCTGGAGGTCAAGCACGATGAGTATCAGAAATGCACACGCAGGATGAAACACATGCCGTCCGCCGCTACCGAACCCGCACAAGCGCACATTGTCTCGGGGCTCGTCCGTAAGGATCACTACAGATACATGAAACGCGTTCTTGTATTCGGATACCGAGCCTCGTACCGGTGTGCAACTTGGACATGGTGACGTTCCGGACCTTGACTGGCATGAACCGTTCTTCCAGCGGACGCTCGGGGGGAAGCGGTGCGTCTCGCTTAAGGATGACGACATGGTCTGGGTGCGTGCGATCATTGCCATCCCCGAGACCCAGCGCGGCGTTTCTACACATCGCTCAGTCCTCGAATGGGCACCAACTGGAGAGAGAACGGACCGATTAGCACCCCACGTCAGCAGCTCGGCATAGCCGTTTTCGAGCGCGGACGGGTTCGCGCTCTGCACGGTCGAGTTGTAGAGATCAAACGCCGTGTATCCCTCCATATCCTTGACGGACGTGTCCGTGTCGGTGCGCTTGAGCAACATGACGCTACCCAGGAGCCGAGTAAGCAGCGCCGTGACGCACACGAAGCAAACGTGCTCACGCGGCCTCGACATTGCCGACATACAACGCCCGGTGGAGTGCGGTCCAGTGGTTCTCCTTGTCAGGGAGATTGACGTTGATGGAGGGATGGGCGAGGAGCATGCGTGCGTACTCGAGGCTGGCGGGCTCCGTGGATGCACATGCGAGGTGCAATACGGTGCGGCCGAGTGCGTCCAGTGCATTTACCTCGAGCGCAGAGGCGATGTTCTTGCGGGTCCAGGACTTGCCGGCGCTGGTGCTCTGGCTTGTCTGGGGGTTGGCGGCGCGGTCCCGCTCGAGGAGACGCTGGAAGGCCAGCTGGTGGCGAAGTTGAAAGTATACATGAAGGAGGGTCATGCAGCGCTAGAGGGCGAGTTGGACAGGTCTGCCCCGGAGACACTCGAGTCTGAGTGACTCCTTCAAGCGGACCGGGCCCGTGCCGATAAGGGTATGTACGATAAAAAGTCTAGCAGGGAATAGCGAGCACCGTCGCCGTCGTTGTCGTCGTCGTCGTCGGGATCCAAGAAGGGGTCATTCAGCTGTTTATCTGCTGCCTGCTTCGGCGCACGTGTGTCCCATTTCAGTAAGATCTGCCATGTCTGGGTATACTCATACACTAGATCTATACCTCCATCAACGTTTGTGCGGCTTTCCTCGCATTCGCCTTCAGGCCCTCCACCTGAAGCTCAAGCGTACGAATCTTTTGTCTTGCATCACGCAGTTCCACGTTCAGGCGGTCAACTTCCCCTTCCAGCTCGTTGCCCTGATGACAGTCAACATCTGGTCTATCGTCACCATTCTGACAAGGACGCACGTTGTCTGGGGACTGCACTACAGTTGGTGTGTTGGAAGCGATCGAATTAGCACGGGCGGGCGTTGCAACTGCTTTGGGTGGGGCAGGGGCAAACGTTGGTTCAGGCAACGGAGCTACTGCTGGGGTTGGCGCTGGAGGTGCGGAAAAGGTGGTAGTGGGTGCACGAGGGGCCTCACTGCTAGTAAAGACAGCCCCGTTCTCCAGGCTGACCAGACTAAGTGGGGCCGTCTTTCCTGAAAAGAACTCTGCAGCAGTCAGGGACAGGTCCGATGACGGTGCAGGTGGGTAAATATCAGATTGGAATGAGTCAGCCTGCGTTCATTGGAACATGTCAGCAAGTCAACGCGCCACATGATTGGATGGAGAGATCGGACCCAACCAGATACTTACCCGACGAGGAACAATGAATGCGATTGGCTCCACCCCATTGCTAGTCACCTTGAACGCTCTCGCAATCTCACATTCCGAGACTTCTAATGCACGTCTAGGAAGGAAGCACATCCCACGCTGAGGATTCGGGGTCGAGTGCTCTGCGAGAAGATACAACGAGTCAGACTCGTATTCATAATATCGAATGTTTCCATCTCTGCCAATCCCAAATTCAGTAACAAACGAAACGACCGCAACAAAAACACGTACCCCTTGCCAGCTGTTGTGGAAGCGATCAGCAATCGCAACACAACCATCGGGAAACGCAAACATACCAAGGAACAAAACGCCATTGTCGCTCCAGAACGGCATAACCACTCCAGCGCTCTGATCGATAGTGAGAGTCTTGACGTTTCCGAGACCACCAGCTTCCCAAACGATCACTTGCCGATCGCTCATCTTGCTGAAACCCGTGGTCGCGAGACGATCGTGCTCCCCCAACCAGATCACTCTCGTGCCTTTGATACCACCATGTCCTTCCGCGACACGCACAGGATCGCCACCCGTGCGGGCGTCAAAAAGTCGCAGCTTCTTATCTCTGCACGTGGTCGCAAGCATGGTGCCAGTGACATTGAACGCGAGGGACTGGATAGTGTCGCCGTGACCATTCAGAGTAGAGCGTGGACGCGACGGATCGGCAAGATCCCAGAGTTTCACGAGGTGTTCGCCAGACGCAGTTGCGAGCACGTTGGCGGCGGTTGGGTGCCATAGAACCTGGCCGACCTTTTTCGGGCTCACATCGACCCTTGCGACAGGTTCTAGGTCGTGGGGCTCCCATGTGTCCGAGGCCCATCCATCAAAGAGGCTATCGTGGACTTTCCAAAGGAGAGAGGATCCGTCTTCAGAGGCAGACGCGACGAGAGCGTCGTTTGCCGGCGACCAGGCGGTATCGAGGACGGCCGCTGTGTGAGTGCGAGCGAGGGGAATGATGTCGGGCAGCTTTGAGGGGAGGTCATGGTTCAGACCAAATGGTGATGGAAGAGGAAGGATGGCAAAGGCACCACCACCGGATGCGGACCAGTTGATGCTGATGTAGCGCTGTACGGGGATCGATCTAGTTGAGCACACTCGAGATAAATTCTGGCACGTACTGCGGAAGCGGCGATGAGATTGGTGTCCCAAGCACTCGACGAGACCTTGACGTTATCGTAGCTGTGTTCCTTCTTGGCTCCTTGTCCAAAGACGTGGCTAGTGCGATTGAAATCAAGACTAGCGTTTATCTGCGAGATTTGAACATACCGGTACTTGGAAGGGCGTACAAATCTAGACATGGTTGAATGTGCGATGGAGAAAGTTTGCGCGGCTCGAACACTTGATAACCGAAAACTTTCATGCTGTGCCATCGATCGATACATCATGTACATTTACTATCGGGTCTCGTATTTGCCATCCACTGGACCCAAACCTTTGCAAGAATTTACCATCGAGCCCCTCCTGCTTGCCCACCCGAAACAGAATATCGCTCCAACCAAAATTCACTAGAACCTTATCCAGCCCTGCCTGTGTATTCGAAAAAAAGATTTCCCCAAGCATTACGTCAAGATTGTCGAATCGGGCAGCCGCATATTCGTAGTCGGTGGATGATTGCATGGTTGATTGTGGGAGTGCAACGTCCTTGGAAACAGCATCAACAAGGGGGGTCCAGTGATGAGACATCATCAGGAAACTGCGAGCACATCTAGACCCTGTTTCGGACAACGTCCTACGGTTCCTTAGACTGAGGAGAAGATCAGTAGGCTTTGATAGACTTCCTCCCGCGACTACACAAGCTAGGCAGCAGGGTCACACCAACAAAAAATAGGCGACATACCTAGCCCACACTCGCCGTCATATAAACGTCCTATCCACCAGCCGAACACACCCCCGTCTGGGACCGACTCACCTGGGTGAATGGCCACGCCGAGGCCGATCCAGACAAATCAAGGCGCATGGGATACGTGCTGGTCCGGACGATGAAGCTTCGTCACCCCACGTCAATGTAATTGATTCGACATGTCGTTAGAATACAATATAAAACAGAGCAGCACATATCTCATAATGCATAGACTTTGAGTGGAACCATCCATAGACAACACGACTTCTCGGTACATCAAACCCACGGACCACAATACCAGACGCAAGACAAATCTGGAACATGCAAATGAGTAAAGACGGACCGTACGAAATAGCGAAAAAAAAACCTGAGACGCTCAAATTCCAATATGTACAAACACAATCCGCCTCTCCAACGATATCTGGCCAGCCGTCTTGAGCACTGTAGCGTTCAGCGCCGCAGCCGCATGCTCAAAACGGACCACAGGCTGGTTGAACATCTCCTTGTAAAACTCTGTGACCATATGGTGCGCAACCGCATCATCCACCCGCCACAACGTCCCAATCACCCCATTGAACCCCGCAAACTGCATCCCCGCAGCGAGATGGAGCACCTCGTCCGGCGTCTTCGCATCGCCCACCGCCGTATGGCACGCAGACAAGAATGCAAACTCCGAGTTCGTGTACCGCTCCTGGATGATTCGCTTGAGTGTCAGCTTGCCATCGCCCATCGCGAACCAGGAGTCGAACGGCCTTGTGGCATGCTGCGCGCCGTGGCAGGCGAGGTGGATCCATCGGTGGTCTCGGAACGCCTGTACGGCGCCTTCGATGGTGGCTGCCTCGCCAGAGACAACATCGAATGACATGTCCGGCGGCATGCCAGTCTCGTTCTGGATCTTGTGGATCTCGCGGTCCACTTCCGGGAGCTGAGGCAGGTTAATCGTTGCACTTGGTCGCCCTTGTCCGACAGCCGCGAACGAGATTGGAACAAGAGTCCCAGACGCATCACGAGATGCCTTCTGCGAACGAATACGGTCCTGTGCTCGAACAAGAGCGGAAAGAGACGGCGCGTAGGATGAGACGTAGAGGTCGAACATGTTCTTTTCTGTACTCCGGTGCGGACCTGCAGCATGGAACGGTAGGTTTGTGAATTTCGACGTTGGACACCACCAAATGCGTGAGCCCAGAGGAAGCTGAACCTTGTCGCGGAGGACGGTGGCAATTGGTTCGACCACGCATGACCACAGTTCCCGTAGCACTTCCTTTACATAGATTTCCCTGTGTGTTTCGTACGCATGTGCGTCCAGTGTGAGCTCGGACAATTGTGAACATAGTTGGTCGACATCTGTGAGTGAGCAAGGAAGGGATACATGAACGGGCGACTCGCTTCGGAGGACAATGAGAGCGTCGCAGGTGTACTCGCTTGCATTCACAATAATGACAGGTCCAAGCTCGGCAGCCCGTTTGAGATCGTCGAAAAGCGGAGGCAACAGGAATCGTGAGAACCCGTCGAGGGTGCGAATCTCGTCCACGACCGACTGCCATTTTTGCTGGACCCTCCAGTACGCGTCCTTGCTCCCACTTCCTTCAGCATGTTCCCTCAGCTCCATACTCAACTGTGTGTATTTATTCCCAAGTTCGCGTCCACGGTTTCCCCGGCTTCCCAGCCGCGCTATAGAAATACCAAAGCGAGCGAGTTGATTCCATAGGATTCCTCGACCTTGCTCCAGCAGCTCGATAGCTAGTTTGAAATCAAGATGCCTTGTGGCACATGAGAATGCATCATTGGGTAGATTGCCCACTCTTGCTTGCATTGCCTGATGCCTAGAGTCCAGTGATGAGGTGAAGGAGGTAAAATGGTCCAGTGTATCAAGTAACAACTGGTATGCCTTGAGGACTGAGGAGTGGTTATATTTTTCAGCATTTATGACCCAATCCTTGGCTGCCTGCAACAAATCCAGTGAAACTGCTGGGCCACATTTCTTCAGTTGCTTATAGGTCTTGAAAGCATCATCTAGTGGAGGGAATGGGTGAGCAGGATGTGGTGCATTAAACAAAAGCAGATTGGCTTGAGCTAGTGATGCAGTAACAGATGCAAAAAGATGATGTTGGGGTGCATATGTTGTCAATGCCTGCTTGTATAGTTGGATTGCCCTGATCAGGTCAGAATGGGTCTTCATTGCACTAAAACAATCCTCATAGGATATAGCAAGATTTTGAAGTGCAAGCCCATGAGATCTATGACCAGGTGGGCAAAGTTCAAGTTTCTTCTCTTGAAGATCAATGGCCTTGCTTAGGTCAGTTAGGTCACCTTGTTCCTGATAGCATTGTTTCAATGATATTGCAAGGTTCCCAAGAGCTTCAGCATGGTGTGGATGTCCTGGTGGCCATAGTTCAAGTTGCCTTCCTCTCATTTCTATGGCCTGGGTGAGATCTGAGATATGTCTTTGAGTTTTATAGCGGTTTGATAGGGATGTTGCAAGTCTTCCTAGAGCCTTTGCATGGTCTGGATGTCCTGGTGGACATAAATCAAGCCTTCTCAGCTGCATGTCTATAATTCTATTTAGGTCTGCTGCATCCTCTTGAATCTGATAGTGTTTCCACAAGGAAGTTGCCAGGCTTCCAAGGGCGTGAGCATGCTCTGCATGACCCAATGGGCAAAGATCAAGTCTGATCTGCTGGATCTCAATGGCTTTTTTGAGATCTGTGATATTACCCCCTTGATCATAACACTGTTGAAAGGTAGTTGCAAGATTATGCAGTATAATTGTATGGTCTGCATGGCCCAGAGGACAAAGGTCCAATTTTGCCAGTTCCACTTCCATCTTGGTGGACCAGCAAGGCATGTTTTTGAATTGCTTTCCAAATTCAACAAGCTTTGTACCATACCTCCAAAGAGCTGACAAACAGTCATGCCCTTGAGATACAGTCTAACACACACATTCAATATGTTACATAACTCAACTGCATTATAGTGCTTACCAGAATAGCAGACACTTCACATGACATGGAAAGAGTTCTGGAACCATCAGATAATCCTGGTATATTGCCTAATATGCTATTAAAACCCAATATCAGAATGATAGATATGTAACTCACATTGCCATGCATCCTCAGACTCCAACAGACTGCCTACATCTGTAACCATTTGATCACCAAGGAGTTGTCTATCCCATCCAGGGGTAAGCTTTGGAAGATAATATATAGCAATTTTGACAAGAGTTGAGCATGAGGCAGTGCTGTATTAAATAATAGTACAAGTCAATAACACTGTTACAGAGGATGAAACAATGCTTACAAAAGGAAGGGGTGGTTCCATGTCACTGTCAAGCCATTATCTGATAGCCTTCCAGAGCATGTTATTTTTGGCTCGTCACCAACAGCAACAGTGACACGGAGATCTTGTTTGGGAAGTGGAGATGAGAGGGTTAAGGTATGAACTGCATAAGACAAATGAGCACGCAATGGCATACCACAAAGTTGGCTGTCGACATACCCGTCACTTGGAAGGTGACTTTGTCCATGCCGCTCTGACTTGTAGGGGGCATGCAGATACCAACAACGACGAACTGTGACGAGACTGAAAATGACGCAAGGAAAATACAGAGACGAATTGAAAACGCAGGCTACAAGACGAGAGACACAGATACGAGGCCAGGCAGGTAAAAGTAGACGGCCAGGCCAATGATAAGATGACAGAGGATGTGGATGGATTTAGGCGCAATGACACAGAGGCAGTCGAGTGGAGCAGTACTTGAAGCGGTATCGTGGAGAAGGTCAGGTCAAAGCTTTAGTAGGGAAATTCAGAAGCAAAGCTGGAGGTAATTTGGTCGAGGGACGTAGAGGCAGTCTTCAGGTGGGAAATTTCTCTTGTTTAATGCGGCGTGACAAGGTGCGGGGAAATCAGACAATGGGAGTAAAGGGGAAATGTGGAGAAGGTCAGGAGAGATGGAGGTGGCGGGCGAGATGATGAGATCGAAAAGCTGGATAGGTGTGTCGGATGCGCGGGGACCGAGAAACAGGCTATGCGCGACGAACACGCAAGAGTGTGTGTGTGTGATAAGCAGGGCTGACAAAAAAGGCAATTGGGAAAAAAAGAGACGGAAGACGAAGTAGCCAAGGGGTGCCTAGCACGAGAAGACGCTGAAGGATAAGACATCGATGTCAAAGGACAATTCATCCAACTCACAAAATACAGCTCAGACGGCGAAGTAACGCAAGCTCAGAAAGAAATGGATAAGGTGACGCGTGGGGAGAGGGGGGATCACAAATCAGACGGGGAATGTTGTAAGAGAGTGGAAACGGAATGAGACGATGGGATACAGAAGATTGGGGAAGTGAATGGGAGCGAGAGACAGGTTGACCACGGGAAACGCTGACACGAAATGCCGGGGCCGCAGGGAACGCACAGGACCGGCCAATGAGGAAATGCGAGAAGAACAGAAGACAGGCAGAAGAATAACTCCGCGCAGTAGGATATGGAGCACAGGGGTTGTTTCGAGTGCGACGGAGGCTAAATCGAGAGAAACACAACACAAAGAATTCAATGGTCGATTAAAGAAGCGAAGATGGGAAGGTGCACTCACGGATGATGGTGGAAGACTGGTTATAAGATCAGGCAAATCCGATGGACGTGCTTGGAGTAGAACGGGAAACCAAAAAGATGGGGAGATGACGTTGGGTTCAGATGCAAATGGCGAGATAGGCTACCGAAGCCGCAAACTGTGGTGTTGGCGCCTAGGGCAGGGCGAGAACTTGAGCTGCTGGACTGAACAATAGCCAAATGTGTCGGAGGTAACAATATGTTGTACAGATAGCGCAAAACCAAACCAAGTTGCGGGCGAGCACGACTGTGGAGGGGTCTGGAGGCAAGGCGCTGGTGGGAAGAAAGCGATAATGAGGCTGTGGAAAGATCTGGGTGTTGATAACAACCATATTGCGTCACAACGTACAAATACGGCCCAGGCTAGCAAAATATTGAACACGCTCTAGACTAGTACCTCTCCCAATCGCAGTCCTCAGACTGAAGCGCGGTGAAGCCTCTCCAACCCAGAGTCAATGTATTCAACTTGATGGGTCTATAGGATAAAATACAAAATCAAGCAACGCATATCTCATACTGCAGAAGCCCAAACGTTCTCCCTTCCAGAGTGAATCCAGTAACGTACAACACTTCATAATGTATAGACGTTGGGTGGAACTAACTCTGCATCTGTCGCAAAAAAGAAAGCTCAGTTCCGACATACACACACCAGTCGTCTCCTGGCACATCGAACTCACGGACCACGATACCAGACGCAAGACAAATCTGGAACAGGCAAATGAGCAAAGACGAACCGCTGTATGAGATAGCGAAAAGACCTGAGACGCTCAAATCCCAATATGCACAAACACAATCCGCCTCTCCAACGATATCTGGCCAGCCGTCCTCACCACCGCAGCATTCAGCGCCGCAGCCGCATGCTCAAAATGGACCACAGGCTGGTTGAACATCTCCTTGTAAAACTCTGTGACCATATGGTGCGCAACCGCATCATCCACCCGCCACAACGTCCCAATCACCCCATTGAACCCCGCAAACTGCATCCCCGCAGCGAGATGGAGCACCTCGTCCGGTGTCTTCGCGTCTCCCACTGCCGTATGGCACGCAGACAAGAATGCAAACTCCGAGTTCGTGTACCGCTCCTGGATGATCCGCTTGAGCGTCAGCTTGCCGTCGCCCATCGCGAACCAGGAATCGAATGGCCGTTCGGCATGCTGCGCGCCGTGGCAGGCGAGGTGGACCCATCGGTGGTCTCAGAACGCCTGTACGGCGCCTTCGATGGTGGCTGCCTCGCCAGAGACAACATCGAATGACATGTCCGGCGGCATGCCAGTCTCGTTCTGGATCTTGTGGATCTCGCGGTCCACTTCCGGGAGTTGAGGCAGGTTAATCGTTGCACTTGGTCGCCCTTGTCCGACAGCCGCGAACGAGATTGGAACGAGAGTCCCAGACGCATCACGAGATGCCTTCTGCGAACGAATACGGTCCTGTGCTCGAACAAGAGCGGAAAGAGACGGCGCGTAGGATGAGACGTAGAGGTCGAACATGTTCTTTTCTGTACTGCGGTGCGGACCTGCAGCATGGAACGGCAGGCTCGTGAATTTCGATGTTGGACACCACCAGATACGCGAGCCCAGTGGAAGCCGTATCTCCTCTTGGAGCACAGTGGCGATTGGCTCCACCACGCTTGACCACAGCTCCCGTAGCATTTCCTTCACATAAATTTCCCTGTGTGTTGCGTATGCATGTGCATCCCGTGTGAGCAGGGACAATTGTGAACATAGTTGGTCGACATCGGCGAATGAGCAAGGAAGGGATACGTGAACGGGCAACTCGATTCGGAGGACAATGAGAGCATCGCAGGTGTACTCGCTTGCACTCACAATAATGACAGGTCCAAGCTCGGCAGCCCGTTTGAGATCGTCGAAAAGCGGAGGCAACAGGAATCGTGAGAACCCGTCGAGGGTGCGAATCTCGTCCACGACAGACTGCCATTTTTGCTGAACCCTCCAGTACGCGTCCTTGCTCCCACTCCCTTCAGCATGTTCCCTGAGCTCCATACTCAATCGTGTGTATTTATTCCCGAGTTCGCGTCCTTGGTTTCCCCGGGTTTCAAGCTCTGCTATGGAAATATCAAAGCGAGTGAGTTGATTCCATAGGATTCCTTGACCTTGCTCCAGCAGTTCAACTGCCAACTTGAAATCAAGATGCCTTGTGGCACATGAGAATGCATCATTGGGTAGATTGCCCACTCTTGCTTGCATTGCCTGATGCCTAGAGTCCAGTGATGAGGTGAAGGAGGCAAACTGGTCTAGTGTATTGAGTAAAAATTGGTATGCCTTGAGGACTGAGGAATGGTTATATTCTTCAGCATGCTTGGTCCAATTCTTGGTTGCATTCAACAAATACAGTGAGACTGCTGTGCCACATTTCTTCAGTTGCTCATAGGTCTTGAAAACCTCATCTAGTGAAGGAGATGGGTGATCAGGATATGGTACCTTAAACAAGAGTAGAATGGCTTGAGCTAGTAAAGCAGCAACCTTGGCAAAAAGATGGTATTGGGGTAAATATGTTGTCAATGCCTGCTTGTATAGCTGGATTGCCCTAATCAGGTCAGAATGGGTCTTTATTGCACTAAAACGATTCTCATAGGACATAGCAAGATTTTGAAGTGCAAGCCCATGAGATCTATGACCAGGTGGGCAGAACTCAAGTTTCTTCTCTTGAAGATCAATAGCCTTGCTTAGGTCAGTTAGGTCATCTTGCCTGTAATTGAAACAACCCTTGACTACTAGCCTGGAGGGGCGTAGTAGGCTTAGATTGTAACGTTAGAAGAAAAGAGAAAAGAAGTGCCGCTCAGTCTGCAAGCACTAAGGCATAATGGTAGAGGGGTGAAATGGAGTGCTCAAGGGGAAAAACTAAGAGAACTTGACTGGAGTTCTCTGGTCAGCTCTTGGGCCTTTATATACTATTCTACTATTTGTACATGTTTGTACTAATGGTAACTAAATATGGTAAGTATCATAGCATGTGATTCCCTATCTAGGCTGTGTGCACAGGTCTGCACATAGCCATGCAGAGCTTTGCATAGCCAAAGGCGTGGATCAGGTGAGATGGAGTTCTGGAGGCAATGAGACGTAGCCGAATAAGATCTGTAGGCAGTGATGAGGCAGTGGGGTGTAGTCTTGGAGCTTAGCTGTGCACAGGTATGCATAGCCTCCTTATCTCTGACTCACTGTGACTCAAGTGAGAAGGTTATGATTGGAGGATAACAATAATAGCCAACCATGACTTGAAATGAATTTGAATAGTGTGGCAGCACATGGCTGAGGGGAGCGGCTGATGACTGTCCCTGATGACAAGTCCAGCTGATGCTGTTGGGTTCAAAGAATAAGGATGTAATCATGAATAGTCAATGAGGAAATAGAAAATCGAGACTTAGTGGTGAAACAATAAGCTGATAACGTCATGTGGCCATGTCACGTGATTCGAAAAGATAAGATAAGATGGTGAAAAAGATAGTGTTTGTAACACTACCCTCTCTCTAAGGATCGACTTCCAGGCGATCAAAAGATGCTGGTTGTGTGATGTAATTCTCGTATGTGAAAAACAGTGAGTCAAAGTCCTCTCTTGTCATGTGTAAACAGCACGGCATGGATGGATGTTCTCGGTGGAAGTCCGCAATGATTTCTTTTGCATGGGTTAGGTTGGATACTGGTTCCTATGTTCATTTGTCTTCATTATACCCCTTTCAATGTACAAGGTATTCTATCTGATTGTGTTTAAGATGTGAGTCTACAATGAAATCCACTTTATATTCTTTCTCGCAGTCCTCTGTTACATGAGCGGGTCCCAGTGCTGTGATCGATTGCCCAGGTAACTGCTTTTTGTATGGTTTGACATGGGCGATGTTAACCGTAGGATGAATCCTCATGAATTTCAGCAATCGTAAGGTGACTGCATTGTTGAGTACCTCTGTTATCTCATAGGGTCCAAGCCATTTCTCTGATAGCTTCTTAGATGCATGGGGAAGGCATAGATTGTCAGTAGCAAGCCAAACTTTGGAGCCCACCACATATTGTGGTGCCTCTGACCAATGCCTATCGGCTTGCTTGAACATATGTTTTTGTGCTTTTTGTAGATTTTCGCGCGCTTCTTGGAGTGCTTGCTTCATCCCTTATGCAAACTTGTTTGCTACAGGTGCTCTTGAAGTACCTGGTTCAGTACCCATGCATGGCATATAACTGTGGTTCAATGCAAATGGTGATTTCTGTATGGCCGAATGCCTTTGATTGTTTTGGGAGAATTGGGCGACAGGTAGCCAGTTTGCCCATTTGTCCTGCTGTTTCGCCATGAACAGCTGTAGAAACTGTTGCAAATCTCTGTTTACACGCTCTGTTTGTCCATCTTGGGCAAGGGATTGTTGTGCTGTGATAGCGGCGTGACGGGGAGAGGAGGAAGATGAACCGGTCGGGTTTCCGCGATCCACCCGTAGGTAGAAGGCGTAGGGAATAATCGAGGTAACCTA
>JBBPMS010000130.1:22828-36954 GCA_038090435.1 Phylloporus scabripes | reverse complement strand
CTACCATCTCAATCAAGCCTACAAGCCTTGATGTGCCATTTACCATTTGATCCAGGCTTCCTCAGCAGGATTTTCTCTCGCTTCTGCACTGTGACTGATGGACGACATATCGATCATTTCTGCTGAAATTAACCCCAATACCGTCACCTAATCATCAATATCTCCTAAGGCAAGTCAAACGGGGACCTAGTCTCCTTCCAATTCTGTTCTCCTTCTTCGGGGTGTGTTCGCCATGCCTTGGCAGAGTCCACTGGCATGCTGACTGGTGTGTCCTCTTTTCCATGACACATGTCACTAACATCGAAGGCGGACGACTCAATCAACGAGCCTGCGACGAGCAGCACAGAAACTTGCCTCCCCACATAATATTCGTCTTGCGAAAGTACACAACTGCACAGCGTAAACCAATGCTCTCTCTTACCGACTGACACAAAGTTCACATTGCCCTTGATGGTGGCTCTGGGCGAAGACCCTCTGGGTTCTTTTCATTCAGGGAGCCTCGATCGTTATCGCAAGGTTGCGCGCGAATAAACACCGACCATGCCAACTCTCACAGAACACGATGGATTGGCTCCTTGTCGCATGTCCTGTCATGACTCCCTCGAGAAGCAGCAGTGGGGCAACGTTGCACCCGCACTATGACGCCACACAGGGAAGAATACTTGCTGCAGCAGACCACAAGGCTAATCACCAAATTCCCCACGTTCCACGTACAAGCATCCAGTAAAGCAGGCCTAGAACGATGTCACCTTGCCAAAACCATCCACTTCTATCACGGCCATCATACTTCCCGCCCGCGCATATCGCATGTTGCCGACGGGGACGTTTGATGTGCCTTCGTATTTGGTTTGCCAAAGCCTGGGCGTCCGCTCGTCGGGCATGCGGGAATCCGGCTATAGACACTCACCTGTCCGCCATCTCAATGGAGCTGAGCACCAACAGCGCGCCTCGTGACTTACAGACGAGCCGAAATGATGCACAAGGACACAGCATCACCATCTCTCGGGACTCCGAATGACATTATTTACACAGCTTGACATCACGGATACTGTTTTTGTTCTAGCGTCGTCGGCATCTTGGTGTCTATCTCCAGACTGCGCATCCAGAAATGTACTGATGACACCGCCCTTTTTGAGCAGAAATTGAGGGCCAGAGGGGTCTGGGTTGCATCACGCCCCTGATAACGCTTGCGCCCCGTACTAACCTCCTTATCTGCGTCACGGTCAATTCAGAGCGTTTATGAATTGTTCCTCGGTGCATCGTGTCGAGCTGAACTCGGTTCATGAAGCTGGCCACGTATGAATCGTTTCACGCGGCACAACGTGTATCTGTCAACATGCACCTCCAAGGGCACGGCGTCAGTAGCCGACAGTCTTTTCCCATGTCGTACGACTTTAGCAAGTCGGACAGTCCAAGACTAACCGTTCCACGACATGAGCGCGGCAGTTAGATCTTAACCGCCAGGCCGTAGACCCTATTCTTTGAGTGCATGCAAAACTTGCCGACGTCGAAGCTTCTTCGCCGACCATGATGCATCAAAATAGATACAGAGCGAGCTATTAAAAGGGTGTTATGAGACTAGCGTGGATGTTTGGCCGACTACTCGCCGGTTCATGGGGCCCGCAAGGCAGGCTTTCGTGATTACCGTGATATATTTGGCTGGTCACGGAAGCCTCTGCAACAAACCACCTTCAGCACTCGAAAGCGGCCGCTGAGCCTGACCGCGTCGCACTTGGACGTTCGCCTAGTTTTCCTCGCTGACATTCGTGATCGAAACCCGTGTTTTGGAATGTGGGGACGTCTGTTATGCGCAAACTCGCAGTTAACCCGGAGAACCGCCAGGTTTTTTTCCGACCCCCTTCATTGACCTTTTGGTTTTTCTCG
Organism: Phylloporus scabripes; assembly: GCA_038090435.1. Classification (NCBI taxonomy): domain Eukaryota; kingdom Fungi; phylum Basidiomycota; class Agaricomycetes; order Boletales; family Boletaceae; genus Phylloporus; species Phylloporus scabripes. Next base: position 35,070 of record JBBPMS010000130.1, on the reverse strand, counting down.
TAGTGTTGACAAACGGAAAAACGTACGTCTGGCAGTGGTATTGAACCTACCGTTTAGGAAAATCTGGACCAACATTTGGCTTATCATATTGGCTCCTGTGCGCTATCTGCACGAGAAACGAGGCACAGTTCTCATTACGAGTACCATGTCTAGCGTATGCTTCCCCGACGCTTGACGTGCTTATTCACCCTTTCGTTTTGGGAGTAGTCTCCAGCGATTAATCCTCTACAGCACCATCTAATCACCACCGAGTATATATCCACATCACATCGCACCGTAAGAAGTCTAGGCTCCCTCCCTGTTCAAATCAAATAGGTGTATTCACCGTGTCGTCTTGTACAGGTTCGTACACGATTCTCTTACCAAAGTCGAGTCGCCGATTGATAAAGAAGCTCAATCTGCTACTTGTTCATAGACCGTAATGACGTCGCACATGATTCAAAACCAAATGGGTGAATGTGCTGGCAGCTTAGTGACAGGGAAGCACGCATCCTCCGCATAATGCGCACCTTGGTTGACAGCACTCTTTTCATAAAACGGATTCTGGAACGCTCTACCTCCCGGCTAAAAGGTTTGATGAATGAGCACTTTGACCTCTCCTTCGTTCTCGCCAAACATAACAAGCCCCAAATGGTCTGCGTCGTACCCACAGATGATGTTCGAATCCAATACGCCACTGATCCGGGTTACAAACACGACGGTCACGATCACAGAATGCACGCCAAAAATCCTATACAGAGTGAATGGATCACTCGATCGATGCCCGATTACTTCCAGCCGTCTGCATTGCGCCCACAATGATTGACGGATCCAATACGCCACGTCCAAGCATGCACTCGTGATCATAGGGATAATCAAATTCAACAATCTTAACAAAACCACGGCAATCGTAAATGATGATGCACCCACGTCAGCATACGGGCGCGACCCCGGCTCCTACTCGCCACCTGGGGAACATGAAGTCTCCTGAGCCGAAATGCATCGGCATTCCCACAGGATGTTGTTTTATGCTGCCACGGATCACATGTACCGCCTACAGCGTCCACGACGACGCATATAGACCATGGCATGTAATCCCCTGACTGCGCGGTCACGAGACTATCCCTTGACAAAAACGGGGTCAAGGTTTTAGGGTCAAACGGGGGGCGTGTTGTGATAAGCATACGCCCCTTTATCTGCGTTTTTTCGTTTCAGAGGCATCTTTGACGATGCATCGTAGGCACCCAGGGCCAGTGACTTATCCCCGCTTGAACGTGTCCGTGCCCAGAACGCGATCCACGGCCGCATCCGACCATGTTGCGCCGCCGAGACGCGTCGTGTCACGGGCACTGGACCCGCCGAGGGCCTGGAACGGGGACCTCTCACCGTCGTTGGTCGTATCTACGAGCGCAAAGAAGTGCAAAAATGCCATAATCCAATGATACCCGTGTCTCTGATGAAAAAAGCGCTCGACAACGTGACGTGATGGCGAATCCAAACAACGCGACTGTTCTGCAGAGGCTCGTGCGTGTAGTATCCCCGCCGATGGTACAAAGTGATGGCGAATCCAGCGGACTTTCCCAGAGCGCTGACCGAGAGAATAGCGCCGTATGGGCTGAATAAGAGACACCTTCCTTATTTGGTTGCCTGAAATGCACAAACACGTCACTGCTGACGTAATCTGGTCCGTCAAGCCATGCTGGATTTGCGGACGCGACGTGCGTTCAGCAAGGAGGGCGTGATGTAAAAAAAAAATGTAAACAGGATGTGTAGGTACCGTATGAAGTGATTTGCTGTATAATACTACATGCGTTTCCGACCCGTCAAGCGGATGCTATTTGTCCATAGTGACAGGATACCCAAGAAATCAGAGCAAGACGTCAAGACGGATGGAAGCGAAAACCCCAAAATGCGCCGAATCATGTGCTGCAGGAAAATGGAGGGAGTGATAATACACGAATGACAAGGCTTCTGTCAATTATTTGGCTTGGATGGGTATTGCTGCAATTCTATAGAATAAACGGATTCTGAAGGTTGGATGTATTTGACCACCGACGAGCCATGGTAGAGATGGACGGAAGGTTGTCGATGGAAGTAGCACAGCTACTCGGCATGGGTAACGTATATTGTGTGTACTGTGCACTGAGGTTAATGGGACTTGGGAGATATTCCAAAACGGACTTACTTCTGGGGAAGCATTATCAAAAGGCGTTCTGCGTGGCGAACCAGATGACGAGGACGGCGAGTGGTGTGGCGCATGTGGGCTGTATGGTCGTAAAGAAGGCAATGTATAAGACGCCGGGGAGTCATTTCCGAGCCAAGCCGAATGTGAGGCGGTCGCATAATGGAGGGGCGGTTCACTGCAATCTGTCCAGTGTGCGGAGCCGTCAAAGTCGCCGTCGAGCCTGCTTGAGGAGGGAGGATGGAGAGGCTGCACTGGATCACTGGATGCACGTTCGTATCCAGGCATGTCGAGCTGGAACTCAAACATTTGTGGTTCCTCCTCCAGGGGACCTGCTTCCTCGCCTGTCCATGTGGTTGTGGGCTGACCTGCACTCTCGTGCATGGAAAAAGGATTGAGGCGGAAGACGCCCATCATCTTGCGCATGGCCTTGCTGGCCTGAGTGGCGCGGAGGGGGACCTCTGTCGGAGGTGCGAGGGAGCTGCTGGCCTGGGCTGCGGAGGTTGGTGCGGAGAATTCCATGACGAAGCAGTCTGCGGTGACTGCGTCCTCAGGCTCTACTTTTACCGGAGGGATGCTGGCGGAAGAGATGGAGGAGGCGCGTGCAGAAGGGGACGTAGCCACACTGCTTGCAGGCCTTTCGGAGTTCGATGCGGTTTCCGGATCATCGATAGTGTAGAGCCCCTCGCCCCATAGATGTGAGTCATACTTTGGGCCAGGAGTGATGGAGGATAAGCAGTTTTGAGGAGGAGCGGTGCAGGGGGCGGACGGGGATAAAGAGGAAGCGAGGGACGGATGTACGGAGGAGACGAAAGCGCGGGAGGACGATGGATGGGAATCGGTGTGGTGGAGGAGGGAGAACGGAGAGTGGCGGTAGGTGGAGCTCAGGGCCACATAATGAGGGGGAGGCGAGGGAGGAGGAGGCGAGGGAAACGCGACGGAGGGCGTGGTCCATGGCGTGTACTGTGGGGTGCTCCAGGATGCAGGGATGTGGGTGTTGAAGGAGGGGTTGGCGTCTGGAGAAGCCCTGGAAGAGTAGGGCCAAGAAGAAGGGGAGTGGATGAGGTGATCGTGGGAGGGAAACTGGTGTCTGTCGCTGGGTTGGAAACGACGGTCTGTGAAGATGGGGAAGTGATCCAGCGACATCAGGGATGATCGGGGTGAGGAGGAGGTAGAGGGGGAGGAGGAGAAGGGAGGGGGACGGGGGAGAGGAGGACGGGGACGGGGAGGAGGTTATAAAGATGGTCGAGGATCAGAGATGAAATTGCGTCCATTCTGGCAAGCAGCTTTGAGCAAGAAATCAAGACCACGCTGGATCTGAGAGAACGCAATCTGATGGCATCTCAAAAACAGGCACTTGGTCAAAAAAAAACAATCGCTTACCACACGTACAAACAAATTAATGTTGTATCTGCCGGGGAGAAAGGTTAAAATATACATATCGCAATGTACTTTTTATTCATCAACACCCCCTCTGCTTCCTGTATTTCCTTATATGGCATCCTTCTCAATGCGATTCGCCATCGCCGGAATTACCTGCCATTTTGAGTAATACAACCGAGAGGACCTCTCACTTCTGCTCCTGCTCAGACCAGCGCCGTTGGCCAGTCCAGCCCACGTTCGAGCCATCCTCGAGGTGTTGCGTCACCACTTCATTCATCCTCTCGGCCTTCCCTTTCACCTCCATTCCGGACATGCCCCCGCAGTCACGGCCATCTCTCCTCTATTTGATTTCTTGCACCCCCCCCCTCCCCCCTTGCCTGGCCCTTCTATCTTTAGACATTTCCGGTATGCCCTATGCGAGCTCTGTCTCCGCACCCCCCTTGCTTCGTTCCCTGTCGGAGACTAACGTACGATAATCATTTCTGGCCCCATCTTACTGATGTCGCGTTCATACCCAATCGATGCGCCTGTCATACGTACCGTACTGCAGACATCCCTCGAACATAGCCTGACGGACATTAACCCGAATATCAGTTTCCTCCATTGTGCCCTCTTCTCTTTAGATCTCTACACGCGCCACCACCATCCCTCTGTCCAGATCTTCGGTTCCAGACACACCCTCGACGTGCAACACTCGTATCCAGTGCGGCACAGGGTATTCCACACCCATCCCGGCATCCTCGCCCACCCCGTATCGATTGTGATCCGACCGTTCCCAATCCACCTTCACTCTCGTGCCTTTCCGCCATCGTCTTCTTCCCGGTGGCCCGGCGCTCATCGTGCTCTCCCTCGCGACGTCCCTCCCCATCCATGTGCGCCCTCAGATTCGCTTCTCCATCCCCCTCCTTCAGATCTTCTCTCCTCCACATGTCACCGCCACTCGTCCTTGTATACTAATCAGATATCACTATACGTTCCGTCAACTCATCCGTATTTTCAATCGCGCCATCGCAATAAACCAGCGGAGTTACCTGCTCTTCGCCACAATCCCACCGCCCCAGATCAAGTCCATGCTGGTCGTCCCGGCTGCTCCGATTCCGTCCACATCGCAAGATATCCATGTGGTACGCGTCGCACACGTGAATCTCCCGCGGACCTCCAGGTAGATCTGCCCAAGATCACCCAGGTTGTCCTGGCACTCGATGCCACCCTGCGCTTGCAAAGAGGCTCGCGATCCCCACTCAAAAAAGTAAGCTCGACAGTCAAATCCAAATTCACGTCTGCGAAAAAGTCGTTGGAGACAAGCATGCCAGAATCTCATCTTTCTTCCACCCCCTTTCCCCCACAATCCCCTGCGCTCGCCATGGTCATCAGACAGCGTCTCTTCCTGTAGATTTAGTTTGAGTCGATGCCGTCGCCTACCCCGTCATCGCCCGCACGTTTCCTGGGCGCCCCGTGCCCGCGTCTGTGCACAATGGAAACCCGTCTCGCCTTTTGCGATAAATGCGCAATCTCAACGGATCACGACCTTATCTCCCTGCCCGGTATGAAAACAAAAATATCTCGTCGCTGACAGCATCCATCCGTACCCGGATGTCACGCATCGTGCACTCCGGCGCCGACGTTCTTTCTTTGCGAACACGAGACACGCCGCGGGAGTAGTAAACGTGTCCCGGAACGTGGACGTGCGTTCTCCCGACGCTATCCATACCTGTGCCATGATGAGCGTCTTGGTCATGCAACTACGCTACTGGCATTATTTTGAAACCCTGGGGGGTTACACGCCCGGTACTCGTTTAGGCACTTGCCTGTACGTGCTGCAGATCCACCCGAACATTGCCCATCGCGCCTTGGTCCGATCATCGGAGTACAATGTAGTTTTGCTTGCACAGGCTGGATCCGCGGACGACAGAAAAAGGTACTCATCATCTGAGATCTCGACAACGTAGGCGTGTACGCACAGTCCATTAGCGACAGCGACGATCAATCCTATCATACCCGCATAAACGGATATATGTCACGTTGTGGCCTGACGACCCTAGTACCGCACAATGATGATTAAAAACGGCTAGAACGATTGGAAATTGAGAGTGGGTTCCTGTGCGAAAACTCGAGCGAGTCTTTTATTTTTTTTCTGTCGAAACGCGATGATGCAATGTCCGTACACCTTTTCGGGGTCGGAGATGAACGATTCCGAGACGTTTGATCCGCTACGCCCAACGGTGTGCAAATGCAAGCCGCGCGCAAAGACGCATTCATTTACGGTCTCTGCCGTGACGAAAAAGAAATAAAAAAGCGCTGGGAAAACGTTGCCTGATCCCAACGCGCCACCGCCCTTGCTGTGCGTGTGATGAGGGGCAGCATCGGCGTCACCGCAAGGTGTTCAGACGGGTAACGTGTAACGCCTCCTTCCAAAAGCGTCGGCGCGGGGATATCGCGGGTTCGCGGACAACGGACGATGGTGGGCGCGGTCTCCTACCGGGGGGCCGCTGTGGTACGTGATATACTCCGTCAGCGCGGTGCAGATGCAGGCCGCTGCGTTCAGGAAAACAAGGTTTGGCAAAATGCAGCGTACGTACCCGGCTACTCGTGTACGCGTTTTTTTGCCGATCATACACGCCCGTCCAATGTGAACTTGAACCACGAAGGCGTTTTCATTTGGATCGGGTTCAGGATATGATCCTCTTTGAAAACGCTAACCGCCAGCGCGGCGCACGCCAGAAAGTCACGTGGGGTAATAACCTCCGGGAGATGACCATGAGAGTGCGCCAAAGGCTCGGCGCACCACCTTGTGCTGCGTGTCCATTCAAACGTTTCACGTCAAACCTTGACCTTGAGATTGCGATAAAGTGCATTACATGATAATCCAGCGCGTGATCGCACACCCCGTGTACGCCACACTACTATAATACTGTCTCACTCGTTACATGTGCAAACGACAGCCACATAAGTTGCCGAATCTCTGTGATCACAACTCGGCAGTGAGGTCCATGAGCGCGATCCGTCCCCCATTACGAGAGCCAAGTTGCAGAAGATAAGACATGTTCAATACAGTCGCGGCGAGTGGCCGGAACAGTCCGACTTCATACAAAGGTACTAGTTCCGGGGATGGTGCGATAACGCCAACCTGAATTCGGTTACCACGTTGTTCGGCTCATCGACTCCATGTGATGATCCTGCATCGATTTGAACGTACCACTCGCCATTGCGCCACCCCATCGAATGCGATCATGGGTCATGACATCAAGACCAGACACATCAACAAGGCTCCACTGCTCCACTGCTCCACCGGCCAACCCACCACCGGCACATCTGCTTTCGGACACCCAGCTGCGCAGCATCGAGCCCCCTTACCGTGGTACCTCTCCAGGCGTCGTCATCCTGTCCACGCGTAGCCTCCTGCCACGTCAGGCCAGCCTCGACACCCAAGTCGAGAAATCGGGTGCACACGTGCGCCGCAGTGTACTTGCCCGCAGCGACGTAGACTCGCGCGTGCTCAGACTTGGCGAGCAGCGATGTAAGCGCGCCGACGAGCGCCCCGTGCGATGTGTCAAAGTGCAACAAATCGGACATGATCACGACGTCAAAACCCCGCAGGGTGCTGTCGCGCTGCGAAAGCGCCCTAGGACAGAAGCGTGAAAAAACCGATACGGTGCCCGACGTCAAACGTACAACAGGGGGGCAGTGTCCGTTCCCCATTCATACCCAATGCAATGGGGCTGACAGGGCGCCCGATAGTGCGCCCTGTTTCGCTCAACGTTGGCTGCGAGGTTCCCGAGGATACCGTCGTCTGGATAATCGGTTGTGACGATCAGGGATGGGGGATGGGGCATCGTTGCCGCAAGCAGGGATGGGAGTGCGCATCCTGCGCCAAGCTCTACGACTAACAATGGTTAATAAACTAGACACCGCACAAACGTCGGTGATCGCTTACTCCGGCGATTGGACACCGGGAGGACGCCCAGCTCGATGAGCTCAGCCAGGACGAGCGCAGGCGAGAAGAGGTGATCCGCAAGCAACGTGTTCGCCTTATAGGTGCATCATGCGCCGTCACTGTGTATACCGAACGATAACCTACCTTTCCCTCCTACATCAACGAAATAAAAAGAAGAATTCGATCTTGGACGTGAGACAGCGTAGAGATGATAAATTCACCTTGGGAGCCACCGTGAGTCTCAAGGGGCCATATTGAATGTACCCCGAGTCCTCGACTGTCTCACCCCCCATGATCGTGAGCGCATCGGATAAGATATCTTCGGCCTGCTCGCTCATCACCGCAGCGTACCGCCTCGCAAACACCACCCAAGTTGTAGGGAAGAACGGGCCCATTCAATCTCCGCGATCCGCTTTCATTCAACGTTGTACTCCGCGCAGCAAATCCAACAGGTTGGCGCAGGCGGGCGTCTACGCTCCCGAACGAGCAGCGGACAGCGGAACGCCAAAGCCACTCATCATAATCGGTGTGATTGGTGTGGGAGACATCTCCTTTCGCAGGCATAAATGGATGAATACGGCATGCCAATTCCCACTCGTACAATACAAAATCAATATGGAGAGGTGCACCGCCAGTTGCCGGAGAACCCGAGGATCATTTGTACTCTTGACGTGGTAGATAAAGTGTGGTCACCGCACCCGAGACACTGGGTCTCATCGCTCACTGAGACCATGTCAAGCCACTGAGAAAATAGTAATAATAACCACCCACCAGGGGAGAGACTGCCATACACATTCATGATCATCCATGGGATCTCATCTCTGCAAGAAAAAGGATAAATGGCCGCTGTCTCAGCCTCTACTCGCCTTGGATAGTCTGCGCGCCTTCCATTCGAGGGTGTGGGCAGACGACAGATGCCACATCATATATCAATATCCATTGTTCGTGCCACCATCAGGCAGGACAGCTTCGAAACTTTCTCCCGTCTATTGAAATGATGCCGACGTGTGTGTCGCCAGCGGCCGTGCGGCTCAACACTGTTCTTCCGAACACCAAGGCAGTGGTAACCGGTCGTCCAAGCGGAGAGCTTGACTGCCATGTCATCATCCCTAGAATGCAAAAAAAAACTAGTTGTGGGGCGCCTTCTTGGAAACCCCACCTCCAAAACAATGATAGCAGATTTGACGCGACTGCCCACGCAATCTGGCTGACGAGGGGCGCCCACCCCCCACCTGCGCTGCGGTCCAACCGGAGAAGCTCTCTTCCCGAGGAGTACTGCTCCATATTCATCACACATGTTCGGCCACATGGACCCTCCGTGGATCCCACGCAGTGCGTCCTCATCCAAGGCGTTCCCAACACCAAAAACGTCATCCAAAGAAGCACGAGAACACTCTCCCCCTCCGCAGCCTGCAAAACCACCGCGGAAATGACCCGTCCGTAGGGTGAGGCTGCATCGATCATTGATCTCAAGGTTTCAGAGGCGCTCGCCGCTGTGGTGGCACGGGATGATACAAAGTGTACGTCGCGCGAACGTGCGATGGAGAGATACAAACCCACGCCTTCATCTCCGGAAAGCTCGATATCCGGGTACGCCGAGGCGTTCCTGTGTCAGGAGATACATGTGAGGTCGAACTGGCTATAGATTATCCTGGAAAAGTGCTGGGCTTCATTGATACAACGGAACCATCCCACTCCGCTGGGTAGCACGAGGGAACGTGGTCCGAGTGTCAGTCCCTTATTGTGCCGCGAAGGCTGCTTTGAGATATCAAAATGTGTAAGCACAGAATATTATCACACATTTGCGGAAATGCGAATACGCGTTGTTCGCCGAAAAGATGTCTTGCACGGGTATTTGCGAGAGAAAGTTGACCGGGGATCCCGCGTTTGGCATGCGTTTTCTCTGGACGAGTCTGAACCGGGATCCTGAGCAAATGCCATACCACAAGCAGTTTTGGCCCTGACGAACAAGCCAAGCTAGTCTACACACCCTTTCGCGCTGATCTGAGATTGTTGTCGCGTCCAGAAGTCGGCGTCAAGAACGTCAGAAGTCTCCAAGGTCCAGTAGAGCAACCTCCGACGGCAGTGTACATACCCCTGGTGATCCAGATAACGGAGGGGACAAGGAGTTCCCGCAATCGAGGGCACCACTGTGATAACGAAGCTCGTAAACATCGGAGATGGCCGCCAGATTCTTACGAGAATGCGCCTTTCCACCGTGAATTCAGATAATATCCATTTTCATGACGGTGGCGCGTCCAGCGATGGATCGCACGAAAAAAACGACATTGCACACCATCGTCGTCAAAAAAGTGCCGTCAATCATGGAGAATGTGGCGCACCTCAGACATGTTCCTTGCATCATCGTGTTCCATATGCTCGGTACTGGATTCCCAGAGCAAACCTGTTTCAGCAAGCACGGATGACTGACTTGAATCACGGCATCTGCCATAGTCAGCCTGATCGGTTTACTCTGGCTAGATCGGCACTGGCGCTCCGTCCTTTGGACAACGAATCATGGGAAGCTCCCGTTATTTCAAACTGACTCTTTGCAACCAAATCCTTTGATGTCGGATTCCGCCGCGAAAACGGGACAACGTTACATCTTGGTAACAAGCACAACCAAGTCAAAAACAACACTTAATCTCCGTAGAGCTCGAATTCCCAAGGCGTTCTTGTAATAGGAGCGGATTCGCTCAGCCAGATCCGTCGCAAACGACAGGTTGCATAGATCTTTATGAAGGAGAGATGGGAATACGTCCCGGAAGGCAAGGGGACCTGGTTGGACGTCTCTCCCGTCACCGCCGGGGGGTGTTCATCAGCGGCTTCGCTGGACGCCTGGATGCGCGCCAAGGAAGCGAATTGGGGGATGAACTTGGGGAGGTTGAGCGCGATGGTCGACCATGCAGTTAGAGGGCTGGACGTAGACGGCGGAAATGCAAGGGGGAGATGGAGCAACGGGGCCAACCCACGATTCCGCACAAGCTTCGGCGATTTCTAGAACCACTGTGTGAGTGATGGATTGGCATATGCGCGCAATGAAAAGACATTCGACAGGCGGAGACGGGAATAAGAAGTGCACCTGAAATGTGGAACATCGGAGGATGCCTTGTCTACCCGTCCTGTCGACAAAGCCAACTTCGAACGACCAGTCTCTGCCCAAGTTGCGCACTTGGATGTGTAGCCAGGGATGTTTGAGTCCGAGCGCGCTTGGCGGAACCGGGGGTGGACATTGGATAAACGTCTTGCGTAGCGTCGGGGATTGGATATGAAGCACGGTTTGGTTTAGTTCATGACCGCGACTCGTCGCAGTGTGCTGGTCACGGTAGACCGACGGTGCGGCTATCAGTGCGGCTGGAGGCGGTGGTGCAGGAAGAGAAGTGGAGTCACCGAGCAGGTGGATGAAAGAATCAGCAGGCAGACTAGAGTCTACGTGCACCGAGAACAATCCCAGCGGATCGCTACCAGTCGAGGAGAACAGCGAGACGACGTCGGGCTGTACAGATCTCGCAAACATTGGCGGTCGTCAACGGATTCTCCTGTTTCATCACGCCGCAAATGAGATGTCTCCGAACCAATCATTGTGCAGTGCACAGGTCAACGCAGAGGTATAAACGATAACGATGGTATCGAATCATAAATACAGCAAACAGCACGCAGCATTCACGACAAGTAGGCCCTCACACTGCTCTTCAGCATCCTCAACAACTCCCTGTTCTTATATGGGTCATCCGGGAGTTTGGTCTCTCTATTCGCAAGTGCCAACAAGAATCTGAAATCAGCCTGTGCCACAAGGGGAAGCTTCGACGCAAGCTGATTCTTCTTGCTTTCAATCCGAGCTTTGAATTGTTTCGCAAAGTCTTCCGAGATAACTTCAGCTCGTGCAACAACTTCGGAGGGTACACCCGCTAAGCTAGCGACATGGGTACCGAACGAGGAGGAAGCGACACCGTCAACAAGTTTGTAGAGGAAGATGAGCTATGGAGAGGCCATCAAATGTGAAAGGTGCATATGAGGACGCAAAAGCCTACTTTTTGTTGTTCATCATCGAGACTTGTGGACATGTACATATTCCTAATGTTGGGGTGGTATGCAAAGTCGTCCGTGAGGGAGCCATAGTGGGTGGCGAAAAATGCTAAAGGAAGTGTGCGGGTAGCAAGTTCGTGCAGTACAGCCTTTCCATGCGATCCGTAAATCAAGGGAAACTGCACAACAAAGGCCAACTTACACCAGCAATTGCCATGCCATCCTACAGATTGTGAGCACTGGTGTGTTGCAATCTTTGTGGATTAAACTTACGTAGGTTGAAGTCCCCCTACCAAGCTCTAGATAGAGAGGTTAGCAGAGGATATCCAAGATTTACCCATCGTACCGTCTAGGATAACCAACGACCGGGGAGTCGCGTCGCGCAGAATTTTGCAACTATGGGAGTATCGGTCAGCAAATCATTCAACGAAGAGCCTTAGGTTCACCATTCATCCAACTCAACCTTGAATGTGCTCGCATTTGAAAACATGTTATCGTACGCCCCCATGCGCGTCAGAATCGCATCTACGGGACAGAGCCTGTTCGAGGTTCGATAAAGGGTTATTCATTATGGACCCATGTTATTGCACCTACCGAGCTGACTTGGCAGGGACCCGCATCCCCAGTTGCGCCATGATCTGTGCGGATGATAAATTTCCTCTTCACCACAAATACAACTTTTCACGTACAACACCGGCCGCCGTCATTCTCATTGCCTGCAAGGAAATTAAGCCAACG
>JBBPMS010000130.1:9585-22729 GCA_038090435.1 Phylloporus scabripes | reverse complement strand
GTTCTCTAGCATTCTTTTCAGCTTACAGTAGATTTGCCGCTACAGGGGAATGATCACTAAGCAGCAAAGAAAAAAAAGGAACAGGATTATCATCCACGCACCCCATGTTCGGTCCTACAAGCGAACTTTAGCGCCATATATCCTTGACAGTTATTTCACCCACCCGTCAGCAAGGCAATTCTTCCCACATTCCCGCCAAGCTTGATGTCGTTAGAAACAAAGTTTGCTTTCAGTTCTGCGAGGGTCGGGTGCCGCAGGTCTTTGAATTCAATAAATGCAGCATCCCCCTCCACGAACTCGGGCCTGCAAGAAGGTTCGCCGACCGCGACAGACGCCTTGGCCAGTGAGAATAAACAGTCAAATTCAGCAAGAACACGGACGGCTCGAAGCCACACCCCACGGTCAGTATCAAATTCCTCATAAAGTCGCCCTTTGAATTCTTTGATCGCAGTGGTGCGGTTTTCGCGCGCTTCTTTTAATGCACGAATGGTTGATTGCAAGGACGGCACGACCCACCGCTTGGCAGCCTAAACAGCTTGTGAGCAGAGAAGACAGTGGGGCTGACGCTCCAATCCCACCTTAGTGGCGCCGCTCTTCACCCAGTCGTCAGGAATATTTTTCTCGTTCGCTTTCGTTTGAACGAGATAAATTTCCTGTGGGGTCACCGTCAATAGTTTCCAACAATGCAGCAATCCGGCCCACCTTATTTCCTGTCCCGCTGTGCCACCAAGTCAAAGAACATCTGGCAAGCGGTGAGGAGAATCGATTCGCCACGGCATCTTGCGCTTACCCCAATTTCTTCTCAAACTTCTTTAACTGCCCATCAAGCTCCTTCTCTAGCTTCGCAATTTCTTCCATCACATTATCATAAACCTCGTCCTTCCCATCAACAGGAAGCAGTTCATCCGTTTCTGTATCAAATCAGAATTCCATATCTCGGAAGCTATGATGCCCACCTTGATCGATGGTGAACCGTGACGTTATGTTCTTCAAGTGAGGTGTAAGATCCGGCGCGGATCTTAACAAACCCAGTATTGTCTTGGAAGCGAAAGACTCGGAATTGTCTGCTAGGTTTGAAAGGACTTGATTGAGCTTCTTGAATGCCTGAGCGAAGTGGGTGTCAGTGCTGTAGATTCATGGATGTTCACAGCCCACTCACAGACAGCACCTTGGTGAATTCCTTCACTTTGCAATTTTTGGCGTGTATGCGGGAGACAATGCGTTCAAGATCAGGAAGACCTTTCACCGATTGCGTAAAGTCCTCCTCGAAGCTCCCGTGGTCAACCAATTCTTGGACCGCATCAAGTCTGTCAAAGGACGGATATTAATGATGCAAAACCTGACGAAACTGTGTAATCACCGATCATTGATATCTTTCACATCACGCAAAGGAACACAAAGCCATATTCTAAAGAGTCTCTTCCCTATCGAGCGGATGTTACGGAGAAGCATGGGCAACAAGAATGAACATACCAAAGGGAGTAATACACCTGCTCAGTAGTTTATGCAATGATCCCTCATCCGTACCTTCGTTATTTTGTAGTACCTGCTCAAATACATGAGCTGCCGTTAGGCGAAGAAAATTTGTTTACCTCGACATGGCTAAGAGTTTGGCCATCCAGAACCAAATTTCGTCCTCTCTTCATAGGATCGTAAATATTGAAATTCTTCATGGTTAACAAGTCTTTGTCAATGTTGAGTTGACGAAGATACCACGCCATCGCTCCAAGTGCCTCCATAGCGGGTTGACAACCAGCCATATCTCGGATACTAGCCGGCACAGCTTCATCGAGCATACCATCCCCATTCATAGTTACTTCCTCATCTCCGGTGAACATTTTGTTTAGCTCGGTAAAGGTTTGCTCATACGTGAAGCCTTCAACGTCACGAAGACTTGTCCAGAGGCATGAAGATGGCAAGATGGCTTTGAGAAGGCGCACCGTCGGTACGGACAAGTTGCCCTTGGGTAGCCATCCGATCATTAACACTTCGATAGCGAATATGGAAATAAATCGACATTACCTTGGTAAATATGACTTCCTTTGGCCTCAACTGCCTGATCATTGTTTCCAACTTTGTGAAGCAAACGTCGTCGTCGAACGAACTCAAGTTAAACTGTGAGGTCGCACTGTCCAACGCACAAATACCAAAGCTACTAATCTTCTTGGAATCGAAGTCCTCGCGAATGGAGATGCAATGACCAGCTTGTTCGTCCGTTAGGAGTTCTTCATCGACGAGGGTTCCATTGGTATAAACTTTGTTAAGCTCTCTGTCCATAGATTGAATTCGCCATGAAAATCGATGCCACGTCGCAACATACCTCCGTACAATCTTATCCCTGCCTTTATCATCAGCAGGTTTACCTTTGGCTTTGGCCAAACGCATTTCTGCTCCAAGAGCGGTCTCGGATTGATCAACCCTACCAACCTTGTAACCTGTCTGTGGGTTCAGTCATTTGAGTTATAGGTGTAATAAGGTGTTTTTACCCTTTCCAAGGAATTTTCTACGATTTGCTCGAGTATTAAGCGATTGAATACGCCGTGAAACAAAACTTACGCGGCCCAGAAATTGAACGACATCTCGGGAACGCCAACCTAGTGTCCGATAAGAAGTGCACGGAATTTGACTAGAAGGGTGCTTACCATGGACATCTTTACTCGCTGAGTGAGCTTCAAATCAAACTCCCTGTGGCCGATTCGTGCATCTTCTTCGTAGAGCTGTGGATATGTCAACTTGGATAAAGAATCCATGCAAATCTGCATACCTCCAAGAATTTCCTAGAGATGACGGTACGTAATTCGGTAGTCTAAAGCGAAAGGATGGAGCCACATACCCTTTCTGAAAGAACAAGATCTTAAAGAAAAAATAAGTTACACCAAAGGTCAAGGAGAAGAGAGAGTACCGTATCAAAATGATTTTGCTTGATCTGATAAAGTTGAGTACTCCAGCACACATAAGCAAGGACAATTTAATCTATACCTCCCAAAACTAGGAAATGATTGCGGTTAGAATAAAGACGATTCATACATTATCGTAAGTGACCGACCTGTTTTTCAAATGGCGTGAATTCAGCCCAGGCTTTCTTCGGAATGTACAAAGTACGAGGATCATACCCCGGTTCGCCTGGACGTACTCCATCTTTCTGTGGCCAATGTTAGATGTAATAAGACTCAAGTCACCGGATGGCACCTACATCTCTCACGTCTGTTAAGAAACTGAACGGATCCTCGGCAGCTTTCTTCTCGGTCTTCTTTTCCTGAGTGCGCTGCTCGGCCGCAGTCAAGAAAAGGGAAGATCCATTGTTAGCACTTGCATTCTCGGTGGGCGCCTTTCTCGTTGTGGGACGTTTAGGAGCTGATTTCTTTGACTTGAGTTCACCCCCGTCTCCTTCATCATCATCATCATCATCATGTGAGGAATATCCACACGACCGTCCGGAGGTACTCCTCCCGGAAGAAGCCCGTGATGAAGAACGCCCGAGTGGTTCCTCATCAGATTCATCTGGGACAATGAAATCGTCGTCGTCGGCTGGTGAACTGGAACGAGATGGTCGTGCTGAAGATATCAATAAACACGATGGGAACAACAGAACACGCGAGGAAGTGCATACAATTTTTTACCGGGGACTTCCTAAACCTTGTCAAGCGGGAACCAAACGAAGGAACATCATCTTGCTCTTCATCAGAGAGCACTGCAAAACGCGGCTTCTTAGTCCGACCTGAGAAGCATATATGTTGTTAGGTACACTCTCGGCAAGGCACCATGAGACACGAACCTCGAGAAGAAGACTTATGATGATATTCAGGAGAGGAGGTGCGATACACAGGCGATTTGGTTGCGCTTTCCTCCTGATCATCGTCGGAATCCGCTATAACAATCTTGCGCTTCTGACGTGACTGAATGCGAAAGTGCGGTAAAATCAATGGATTGGAATAAATTTGCGAGCTTACCTCCTTTGGCTTAATTGACGACTTGACCTGCTCGTCCGAAAGCATGTCCACGTCAATGGGGTCGCTCGTTGGAGGGGTGTCTCTGAAACTGCTCTCGTGGTCGGATGACAGGCAACCACCAGCCGAATTCTGGGAGTCCCCAGGCCTCGACTTGGCAGGTGTCATACCCGTCTGCCTCGGAGCTGACTTGCTGAAGAAGTTGATAAGACTCTTTTGCTTCATGTTCTCTGAAGAGGTCCGTTTTTCCGGGGCTCTTTGGGATGGCATGATGGACGTCAAACGCGACGCGCTCGTACGCGGCAATGTCGTCGCGTTGTCCTGGCGCGTTGTGGTATGTTTGTGCAATCCAAATATAGCGGAATAAAAATAACAACATGATATCAATAAAATAAATAAAGGGTCGCAATTTAATAATAAAATGGATAATATAAGCCTGACAAGCTGTCAGCTTTGTTACTCCCACCCCACACTCATTCAATGAGTCGTTCTGTCTTTTCGTTCCTTATGTTTGTCCTCCTCCTCCCGTTCCTTGCCTCGGTGCTGCCCACTGCATTTGCTGCTCAGGGTGCAACCTGGTAGAGTCATTTGTATGAACTTCCTTGGTCGACTGATTTACCCCTCATTTACAAAGTAACGTCACAAATCCATGTTCCTCGGACTTTCCCTGCTGCAGTAAGTTCTGATCCGTTTTCGTTCCTGTCTACGTTCATCATATCTCTTCAGGTGAATATGGCTTCTGTGGCGACGGTTATGTTAGCTTGATTCATCTTCCTCCCCCTTTCCATGCTGATACGCAGTAGTACTGCTTAGGAGGATGCGATCCCCTAAGCTCCAATTCCCTCGATTCTTGTTCCCCGAATCCCGTATGCCAGAGTGCCAATGTAAGATGAAGCACATTTGATAAGCTTTGCACTCACCTGCCCCCTAGTATTCACTCACTGATACCTCCCGCATACTTTCCAATTACACTTACTTTAATGGTAACGCCAGCGAATATGGTATGTCCAGTTTACCTGTTTACATTCCTGCAATACAAATTTACACCACCTCATGTAGATTGGGTACTGCAGCAAGGTACCATCCTGAATACAACCTCAGATGGAGAGCCTGCCATTGTTCTCACCCTGACCGAGCAAAGCGGTACTTTACTGTCCTCCACCCGCTACATTCATTACGGCCGAGTCACTTCTCGATGTATGTTGTCTTCCAGTCGTGCGTCTCATCTGACTTTCGCTTACCAGTCAAGACTGGTCGTTGGGCTGGTGTCGTCACTGCGTTCATCACTATGAGCAGCATCAAAGACGAGATCGACTGGGAGTTCCCTGGCAATATTACAACCGAGGGACAAACCAATTACTTTTGGCAGGGCAACATTCGTAAGCTTGTCTGAAATCTTACTTCTACTTTTCAATAAGAGTTTTGCAGCTGCGACTACTAATGGAGTCACTGAGACTGGTCTCACTGATACCTTCTCCAACTGGCATGATTTCACTGTTCGTACTCGTGATATTTTAGCGTTGCCCCACTTCATTACCATCATCAGATCGACTGGACGCCTGATTCCTTGACCTTCCTCATTGACGGCAATGTCACACGGACGGTTTTAGCCGCTGATTGTGTTAACAATGTCACTGGCGTTACTGAATTCCCCAACACTCCCAGTCGCATTCAGCTCAGGTGGAGCCCTATCAGATTAGATCAATTTGGTCGAAACTCACATCTAACCTTGTAGCATCTGGGCTGCTGGTATCCCATCAGAACCTCAGGGCACTGTTCAATGGGCACACGGTATGGTTAATTGGAGTGACCCTGACTACCAGTCAGCAGGTACGTTGCCTTATTTGTTCCCTTTCTAAATCTCACATACCCCCAGGCCACTTTTACGCCCTCTTCCAATCTGTCTCCGTGGAATGCAATGACACTGCTGCCCCGGGTCCCGGCATCACCTCATATGTTTACGGTTCGAATGCAACACTGGACACACCGTCCATCAATTTCTCCAATCTCTCAACCTTGCTCAATGGCGCGAACTCGCTTTCTGGCACCCATGGGCTACACAGCATCCTCCTCGCTGGTGTTCTCGTTCTTACGCTTCTTGCTCACTTCCTCTGATCCCACTGACATTTGGAACGAATTCTGGGATTAAGTGCATCATTGTTACCAAGACGAGATAATTTTGTGCTCGTCACTTTCCTCTTATTATCTTAGAGCCTCGCGCACGCGCACATACTGATGATCGGATGACTGTTTCTTTGCCATGGTGAATAATGCATTTTTTTGCGGATACTTTTCATGTTTTCCGCTTGCACGTACCCTAGTTTGTCCCCCTGTTATACATCGTCGACACTGAGTGAATGATGCCATCCCATGCATCATAGTATATGTGAATGCCAATTACTTTGTCTATCGATATACCTTCAGCTGGAGCATGCTGTCGTCGGTTCAGCTATACACGTACTGACAGGCATCAACCGCCGCACACATACATACAATTAAAGGGTACAACCATTTATACAAATGCACAGGCCCGAATTAATATACAAAGAATATACATGATCCCACATTACCACACGAAGAGCTAATGTAGCGGGAGGAATTTGAAGGCTCGGAGTTATCGCGAGATGAAACGAGGTGACAGTGAGGTTGATCTATTATTTTCACAGCGGCGAGCATGAAAGCATCTTGGGTGTGTGGAAATCTGGCGGCAACGCTCCGTAGCGCTAAGCATACGAGGTATAGGTGTTGGCACGACCGAGAAACGAGTGCGATGTGGGCGAAGGCCTGAGTGGTCGACCATCATGGCTCCAGCTAACATCACGTCGAGAAAAGCACCGATTCACATGTCAACAAACTAGTGCTTACCTCGAGCTTGTCGCGGAACTAGATCTAGAGATAGCGTCCGATATGAAAGGCCTCACGTGTGCTGGGAAAGCCTGTGGAGCAAGAGGGACTTCACCAGGTAGTCCGCTTAGAACTGCTTTGGGACCGTAGCAAGGATTATATGCCTGATCAGTCGTGCAGATACGTGCACCAATGTTGAACGGAGTAGCGAATGGATTGAGACCGACGTCAGAAGATTTGCCATGGCCCACGAGTGATAGGAACGAAGAAGGTCTTGTGTGGGTCGGTGTGAGCGCGTCACAAACATAGTGAGCCTCGATGGGGTGTCCGACGTATGACTGGAATTGTAACGCTTCTTTAGCTTCTTGGGCGCTCGAAATGTTCACATATTCGACCATAGCAGTAACTGTTGTGTCCATGGGACCAACACACGAAGGCTCGACGATCTTGATGTTTTTGATGGGCCCAAACGGATAGAAGAGTGGGTGTAAGTCTGAGACCTGTGTGAACAGCATGGTAGATAAGTTGGTCACCAGCAATTTGGAAGTCGGCAAGTAAGTAAGTTCCCAGTGATTGCTTATCTGGTCTTCTGTTCCGCTGGGCATGGAATATGGCTTATCAGGCTCAGAAATCGAAGGAGTGGTGACTGCGAGCATCATCGTGCGATCTGCTCCATCCAAGAAACCTACGATAATGATTAGTCGGTCAGCATACAATAATTCCAGGATATGGGACCTTGGGAACGCTGGACGACCGCCCAAGAGACGTCCAGTATATGCCCCCTGAGTAACAAGTTGAGAAAGAATTCGATAAGAAAGAACTTTAACAATGACTTTATCTGTGTACGCGACAAAGAATCCATGGCTATCTTGGCTTCTTGATGGCTGGACATGACAACAAAGCCGCGCCGCCGAGAAGCACTGTCCAAGGTAGCCAGAATGACGGCGTGCGTCACAGTTCCGTATGGCTCAAAAATCTTGGAAAATTCGGACCTAGAGCCGAACAGCAAGGTTGATGAATTTGCGCGAACACCCAAAAAACTCACTTTGTGAGGTCGAATGGCAAACCAAGTACATAAAGATTCCGGCGATGGTCCCCATCCGAGGGAGGCAGACGCGGGTTCATTTTTGATAGAGCAGAGCGTGAACCAGAGCTTTAAAACGCATATATGAGTAAGCTCCAATAATATGCTCTGAACGGAAACATACATTTGATTTTCCGAGTCCCGACCGAGGCATTCCTGCGAGACCCTGGGAGTGAGATAAGAGATATCGCGATAAGGTGTGGCGGTCACTCCCCTGTCCTTTTCAGGAGCCGCGGCGCGCATGGGTGTTTCTCTGTGGAAATCTTGAGACTGTTGGAGCTGGGCTAATGGCGAGATGGGTTTAGAGGTTGCCATCGACTCTGGCATCCCCTTACTACATTTGCTGACATTGGCTTTCCAAGCATTAGGTTGATACTTTCCCGGTCCAAAAGATGAAACCCTACCGACGCGTATTGTTTGGCCAAGAATATTGGTGGGTGTATCGCGATTCATTTCTAGAATTGTCGAACGAAAAGAAGAAAAGAGACAAAAAACGAGGTGAATGATCCGAGCGAGACGGATGAAAGGGCGTAAAGCAAACTGGCGGACGGGAGAAAAGCGCGACAACCCTAATTTATCCTACGCGTTCGGATCACGTGCTATTGATTTTCCTTGGAGCATTGATTAATCAGCGCTGATCACGTAGACCACGCCAGTAAGACCAGCATTGCCACGCACGTCTAGTCCCTCATCTCGCGTAGCCTCAGGGCTAATGGAACCCAGGAACACGTCTAGAAGTCTTTTCTATTGTTCTTCACTTGCCCCTTCCACCCAGGTCGCCCTCAGACGTGCAGGATATGAGACCCTTGACGAAATCTCGGATGTCTCTGCGGAAACATTGTCCAAAGGTGAGAATTCGCGCAATGCATTGACGTGATGGACTTCATTTCTGGCGTTTGGACCCACAAAGAGCTGGGTATCGCTATCGCCGATTCCCAAGCTCTGATTAGTGCATCGCAAACTCCGAAGGGGATACACTTGAGCCAATCGGTTGCCTCGTTGTCTCGCGCAAACATTGTAGAATGCAATTACCTCGCTGTGAATAAAATTCTGGGACGCGGGCTTCCACGAGGCCACATATTGGAAATATCTGGTCCCCCTGGCAGCTTCAAAGAATCCCTTGCATTAGACTTTGTGCGAAAATTTGTGGAACTCGACGAAGGTGTCATTTTCGTTGGTGAAGAGTATTTGGTTCACCCATTCCCCGGCGCTAAGTCGTCCCACGCTAGACATGCAGGGCATGACGAGTCCCAAGGTCATTTCCGACGTGCTCGCAGGTAATTTATGCCTTCGCTTGATGTAAAGACGAGTTGACATTTCTCCCACAGGTACGGCCTCGCGCTGCAGCCAAGAATTGATACGCTATGTTCGGCTTCATACATTACCTGACCTCCTAATATTTATGCACAACCTTCCTTCGGAGCTCTGCCCAACAGTGGGTATTGCAAATTCACAATCGTATCTCGCCAACTTACTAGTGGAAGACGGGGTTACTTGTTTTAAATTCCATCTCATTTCCCTTTCAGTCAAACGCAGAACTTCCTCCGTCAAAGAGGAAAGCATTACTTGGCACTATACGACAAACTTTTCTTCAGGCATGTGTATCCAATAATTTGACTGTAGGTAATCGTACTTCCCGATTCATGCAAGACTTACGTGTCTCTAGATCGTCGTCACCTCCCAAATGGCAACTAAGATGCTTGCCGCAGACGGATCAGCGGCCACTTTCGACACTGGAACGAAGGCTGTAATGATGCCTCAATTAGGTTCTTATCTTTTCATTGTTGATCGTGGGTTGAAGCGAAACAAACTCTCAGCTCCGGAGTACTTGCCCTCTGGACGATCATTCCGCCTTGCCATCATGCCACACTCAAGAGTGACAGGGTAATGTGATTCCACTTTATTGCCCATCCTTGTACTCACACCGTTCCAGAGTTTTACGCCTGCTTGCTTCCCCAAGCAGCCAGCCTGCAGACGACATTCCACAAGAGAATTATACACTCGTTGGTACAATCACCGTATAATATGCGGATGGATGGAGGCATGCAACGCCGTTGGAAGACTCATAGCGGACATGGAATAGGAGTGCTTCAGGCCAAGAAGCTATACGACTGCCAATTTCTCACTGGCAATAATATCCTTCGGCGTAACGATTACATCTAGCTTGCAATCGCGGTCTGTCACAGGGACTTTGCCGGCGTCGAGCAGTTGCTGCTGAAGAGACAATGCAACTGCCATATTTTGTATGAGCACGATAACAGAGAACGTAAAAATGAGCTACCTAAAAGAGGCTGTGGCCTTTTGGCGGCGCCAACATAGGAAGAAATGAAACGATCATAATAGCCTTTGCCGTGACCCAAACGTGATAAAGATGAATCAAATGCGACACCTGCCAATATTTTGAAGGGGAGGAACGATAACGAGTGGAATCAATTCATGCTTGCCTCGCGGAAAGGTCGCCGTAAGCCACTTACCTGGCATGAGGATCAAGTCGAGGTTCTCGCAGGATTCGTCCAAGGCTGGTAATTGGGTTCATCGCGAAGCAGACAAGACATCATCGATAGAGTCACATACCACTCAGCCGTTTCCCATCCCTCCATTCCGTGGAAGGCTCAGGGATACCCCAGAGCCCAGCAGGGAGCGCTCGAAGGTCTTCGTCATCGTACACTCTCACAAAGTCCATTTGCCCTTGCCTGGAAGTGAGACTTGGCACGAACAATTTTTTCCCTGCCTTGTGGTTATCATCCTGAACATCTAGACGAGTAAGACCCACCAGTGTCTGCTAGGATAGTTGACACCAACGCCGCCGTCTGTACCTCTGCGGTGGGCATGCTCAGATAGCAACAAACTGTCTTGGCACTCTGGAAAGCCGGAAGCGCGAGGACCCTAGCCACGATCGCCTCTGCTAAATTGAATGGAGTGCGTCAGTGTCCAGGTCGACGGGACCAACCCGACAGATACCCACACTGAGATTGAAGGTCTGACTGGGTCAGATCACGAAGCGTCCTCCCCATCGACGCTCGAAGTGCTTTCTTCGCGGATTGAACAGTGATCGACATGCGTCGCGAGGTCTAAGAGCCAGGGTGGTGGGACAAGATTGCGTCGAGATTGAGGAACGCGGGATTGGCTCGTCGTGGGTGTCCGCAGTAGGGTGTTTCGGGCCCAACAACTTGGCTCGGGATCGTGGGGCGTTGATCTGGCTGGCCCTCCCAACAGCCACCAGGGACACAAACGTTGCGCTGAACGGCCACCAGGATGCAGCGAACGCCGTCCGCCGCACTTGCTGCGCACGGTCCCAGTGAGCTACTGCGTGAACGCCGCAGCCGTGCCCCCGAATTCTATGGCTTCGTTGCCTGGTCGACCACCTACCTTTTATTCGTTGTCTACGTTCTCTGGGCACTCTTGCCAGACAACTACATTCTCTGGCTAGGCGTTAGGTGGTACCCAAGCCGGTGCGCGATTTTCATGTTCGAGGAGGAGAAAGGACTCATCAATTTAGCGAGTGGTCCTTGCTCCTGCCCGCATACTCGGCTGTGTTGGTCCTCCTCACATACTTTGCGTACTTTTCGCTTGCAATTGCACACACCCCTTCATTTAGTGACGCTAGCGCACTAGTCGGTGAGTCAAGCACTGTTTAAATTGCGGTAAATTCGCGAGCTGATCGTTCTTCCAGACAGCAAGGGTCATTTTCCTCCCCTGGGCCCGCCAAACCCGTACCTCAAATACGCCGACACATCCGTCAGTCCCGAACTCTATGATATACCTATTGGCATTGTGAATCGTGTACTCTATGGACCCAAGATAAATGTGATACACAAACGCGCTTGAGTTAAATACAGTGGAATAAATGCTGAGCAACATTGAATGCCTGGATCCCAATAGTATATCCGCCAATATTATTGCGATCTAATACGTCCAAGAAATCGGAATTGCCTAGTCATGGGAGTGTGGGTGTCGTGCGGTTATGTATTAGCCTCTGTGGGTGCGTTGCCTGTAGCTCGGATAAGTGCCGGAAAATTCGTCCGTCTCTCTATTACTGTGATCACTCGGAGACTGGTAGACCTCAACGACGCTCGAGGACGCAAGTTCATCGTAACCATCGTCAGAACAAGTCGACAAACTAGAAGAAGTTGCCGAAGACATGCTAGCCTGGAACGTGATCGCGCTATGTGAAGCGCCCTGCATGGCAGATGACGACGCTTGGCGCGGCCACTCGTGTTCGTGGGATGATGGGTTGTGAGGAATCCATCTGTACCTTGATGGCTGGCGAGCCGCATCATGGACTTGCGTTACCATTGGTTCTTCAAACCCGACCGTGAAGCTAGGCCTGGAAATCACGGCTTGCGAAGAAGGATTGATCCCGTGGGTGCGTAGGTGTCGCTTGGCGTTCGATCGTACCGCGAATCTTTTTTCGCAGTTGGGTACAGTGCATTTGTATGCTGGCCGCACGACGGTTCAGCAGACTACTCATCGAGATATCAAAACACGTACGCTTTGCCCCTGAGTGGGTATTCATGTGCGTTGCCAAGCCGCTTGGCCGAGGGAATAGCTTCTTGCATTGTTGGCACTGGTGCATCTTCGTCTTTTTCTGCTGCTTCGAACCGGACGTTCTTTGGTCGCCGATGCGAGTGTTCACGAGGCTGTGTGGTGATGGAAAGGGAATAGTACTGGAGGCCGGCATTGGCACGCGGAACTGTCTGGTTTGAATTGGATTTTCACTCTCGCGCTGAAGCCTCATGCTAGGACCCTGTAACCTTGAAGGAATCGAGAATGGAGCCGGATACGTGGAAGAAGAGGACGTGTTGGCAAGCTCTGGCTCGTCGTCCGGAACGACGCTCATATTCGGCGAACTGCGGAGCATCTCTCCATTCTCGCGGTCGTCGATAAGCTGAAACATGGTCTCAGAAAGCTGGAATGTCATAATGGAAGGTTGGAGTGCCTGGACACGATGCATGTGTTGTGGGGGAAGTTCGATGTTTCGTGAAGACTGAATCTGGAATTGATTCATCATCGGAGACATCTGTGTCACTTCTTCCACGTCAGAGTCTTGATAGGACTCGTCAGAAGTGCTCTCCGGTGGCTCGCTAACCGGAGATCGGGGCACCCTTTGGTATGACTGCATCCAGGAGGAATATCCCGTTTGCGAATGCAGTGGCTGGAGTGTCCGTCAGATACTTTGATGAGAAACGTGCTCGCAACCTACCCAGGAGCCTCTTCTGAACGTCTGGCCCACATGCAGAGTTGCAAGCTCGCAAGGGTAACTACTGAG
>JBBPMS010000129.1:0-56624 GCA_038090435.1 Phylloporus scabripes | reverse complement strand
AATCCTCTCAAATTATGCCCTCCGCGTCGCCCAGAACTGGTCCCCCCTCCTCGTAAACCTCGACCCCGCACAGGTATGCTCCCCCTCTCCCCCCTCCCCTCCCTCCCCCCCCCCCCGCAGGGCGCCTGGTCTGTCCCCGGAACAATCTCAGCTACCGTCGTCAGAAGCCCCATCGGAACTGCCTCCCCTGCTAATCCTCTGGGTTCCGCGGCCACATCCGCACCCACGGCCCTCGCTTCAAATGCACTCATCCCATTGACTTATTGGTACGGTCATCCAGACACAAAGACAAATCCCCAGCTACTCGATCGCTTAATTCGGAATCTCGGAATCAACGTCCTCGAACGACTCGACCTCGACTCACAAGGTACTCTTTCCCCTCTCCTTTCTGTCCAACTCAACCACGCGTGTACAGCACGCGTATCTGGCCTGATCGTCGACACTCCCTCCTCGTTTGCATCTGGCCCCAGTTCTGGATCCGGCGCAGACACCCGTCATACGCTCATCAAGGCCGCCATCGATGCGTTCCAAAGTATGTTCTCCTCTCATTTCTCCTCACCTTGCTCATCATGCCCAGTAAACATCATCCTCGTCGTCGGTCATGAAAAGCTCAACGCCGAGATGCAGCGTCTCCATGGTGCTCGTCTCACCGTCATCAAGATCCCAAAGTCCGGAGGGGTATCTCGTACACCTTTGTCACCATTTCCGTCCTAATGCAACACACCACAGGTCGTCGACCTCGACCTGGCCTACCGCGACCGCGTACACAATTGCCAACTTCACGCTTACATGTACGGCCACAAGATTGATCCCCCTCCAGGCGTATCCTCTGGCCTCGTGGGAGGAGAAGCACCCACAGAACTCATCCTCTCCCCCTCTTCCTCTGTCATCAACTTTAGCGATCTTGCCATCTACCGCATCGGTCAAGGTGGCTTGTTGACGCAATCCTTCCATCTACCCAACTAACCGCACTCCCACAGAGTCCATGGCGCCCTCCTCGGCTCTGCCCATCGGCGCTGCACGCACCCTATCCGAAATGCAGCCCACGTTGCTAGATCCAGGATCTAGCAGCACAAGACTGTTGAACAAGGTCCTCGCCTTGCTTGCCCCCTTCAACGAGGACGAAAACGAACGATACGACGAAGAGATCCTCGACTTGCCCGTCGTTGGCTTCCTCATCATGTCAGTCTACCCGACCCGTCCCTTTTCAGCGCTGACATCCGCTCTAGAACCAACGTAGACATTCCAAATAAAAAGATGACAGTACTCGCCCCGAACCAAGGTCGTATCATCGGGGGTACTGCTCTCATCGGGTCATTCGAGTGGACAGAATGACAACGGATAGCACTTGATAAGAAAATTCGGGTACCTCGCATTACATCTTGGTATCAACATTATTGTGTTTTAGTTGTCATGTCACAACCGCGACAGGTCTCGACCCCAAACGCCCCTATCAAGAGTCAGTACGTTAGGCTGTTGCGGCGTCTGTCACAACGTACCTGATTATCCAATCGATCATGAGCAACGCCCTCGTCCTCGAGGATACCTGTTCACTCCAGTACACGCTTCTCCAAGCATACATGGCGACCAACCCGCCCATGACTGACAGCTGTCCCAAGTCAAATACAGCGGCATTGCCGATATACGCCAGACTCCCGAGGTGTTTATATCGGAAAGGCTCACTGACGGCTTCATCTAGGTCCTTGACACTGTTGGCCTCGAGTACCTCATATCTTGAAGCGAGTTTGCTGAATTTCTTTCCGAGATATCTACCCTGCTGAGAAGCAACCTGCGCAGTCTACGAAACATCGGTTTCAGCCACCTACAGTGGCATAGTTGAACTGACTCACAGCGGGCAATGCCGTAATCTTGTTTCCGATTGCCTCTAGCAACTTGCAGAGCTCATTCAGCGTCAAGCTGTTGTCGGCATCCGAATCGTACAAGTCGAACAGCGTCCGGACCTGGAACGTGTCGTGCAATTTGAATTTCATCACACGTTCGTGCTTACCTTTTGCAAATGAGACTCGGCCATGGGGATGCGTTGTTTAATCCTAGACACTGTCACATGATAAGAACGATAGTCCAGAGCGAGCGAGACGAACGAGTGCCCTACCCATGAAATCAAACTCTTCAAAATCGATCTTGCCATTCTTGTCCTTGTCGGCCTCGTCTACTAGTTCGAGGAGGTGGCTCACGAGCGACGTTTCAATCTATTTTGCCCACGAGTTCAACCAGTAGTCGATGGTGCCTTGTCCGTCACTCACCGTTGCGCAGTCACCGATAGCGTAGACCTCCCCGAGTGGCGCACCTTTGACCCGGAGATGGGCGTCAACTTCGATGGCTTTCTTGTGGACTTGATTGGGTAAGAGGTCAGAAACTCGCTTCGTGAACGGGTTCATCGCTATCCCAGTCGACCAGAGCACAAAGTTGGTAGGGATCTCATGCTCGGTGATCGTCCCATCTGGAGACCGCATCGTGTACACGACGTGGTCACGATGTACCGAGTGCACGCGAGCCAAGGTGACGAGGTCTACCTTGTCACGCTTAAACTTTGCCTACAGGGCGATCGACACGATTCACAAAATGATAGACTAATTGGACTGCGTACCTCTGCGTACCTGGAGATGGCCTCGGAATACTGTAAATATGAGATGGTTGTTCCTCTACCCGGATACACTGGACATACTGTATTCAAAATATGCTCGCGTGACTGGATAACATGAATTGAGACCTCCTCTCGGCAGATTTTCGGGAACTACGAACAACAGATACGTGAGTAAACGCATGGAAGTAAAAAGAAAACGCACATAATTCATAATATCTTCCTGGCAGAAATCGTAGATTTCCTGTAGTGATGTTATGAGTCTAATTATATCGAAGACAGACTGTATACACACCGCGGCAGTCTCAACACCAGTGGGACCACCTCCACAAACGACAAAACTTAGTAGACGCTTTCGCTCTTCTGGGGTCGTAGTTGGTAAAGATGCTGCCTCAAAGTTGTCTAGATACGAAATTCTAGCACAATACATCAGGTATTGTATGGCTTGACCTACCCATAATCCTGCGTCGAATAGCCTGTGCATCTGATATAGACTTTAGCTGGAAACAGTGTTCTAACCCTGGCACGCCGTGCGTGCTAGAGACGGAGCCAACAGCAATCACTATCTTATCATAACTAGGGAATAAGAAAGACTTGAGCTTCGCGAGGCTTTCAGGCACCTCGGACTCACGGCACATATATTCTCTGGGCGGTTCCATCAGGACCAGTCGTCTCAACTTCCAGTAGTCGTTCAGACATCACTAGATCCATTGCCTTCCCAGTGATCATCTGGCCACGGAGTCGAGCAATGATTTTGCGCATGGGCTCAACAAGGCTGCGGACTTGTACCGTGCCTACAGCGGCAGCTTCCCGAGAGGTACATCAGCAAGCATGAACATCCGGTTCCAAAGAAAAACTTACATGGCAAGAGTGGGGTAAAGGTAGTAAACGTTTCCGGGCTGACAAGCGTCACATGGTAGTCGCCCAACGACAAATTCTGCAAAACTGACACGGCCTTGAGAGGGAGAGTGAGTAAAAGTAAAAGTGCCAAAACACAACGTCTTACCCCCCACCCTCCTCCGACAATGACAAGCTTGGGTTTCTCGTTCAGTTTTCTGGCCTCTTCGTCTTCTTCATCTGCAAGAAGTACGTTCACCACGGGCAGATTCTTCGGGCCGCCACGCTCAGGGTGCAGCGCTAGGGGGGATACTGGAACACGTTCGATGTGTTTTTCCGCGTATGTGAATGCATCATGTATGAATATGGCTGCTCCGAGGGTGAAAATACCAGCTGCCGCAGACAGCACGAAATAAGAGCTGTACTTTACAACAACAAAGGAACGGTGAAGAAAACGAGATCTAGGGCGCGGCTCTAGGGGAATGACGGGCTTGGCTCGCTCCGCAGATAGTACAGTTGCGAACGGACGTGCCAGGCATAGATTGGGTGGAGTGCGCGATATTTGGACCAGACGCGAGCGGCTTGTGCAGGTATAGCCAAACTTGGTATGTCGCAATAAATACGAGGGTGTGAGCATGGTCGTTAAGAAGGAGAGTGGTTTAGCACAGATGATCATAGAGCAGATAACTTTGGCAATGGTTGCGTCACGGCCACCGAGGGTCTGCTCCTTTCTATTCCGGAAATTCCGCCCTAATTCACGATGTCCACAGTCTTGTCTTGGCGTTGGTTAGCTCGGTGGATACGGTGTAAGTCAAAGACACCGCTATTTGGACTTAACGTCAAAGTGAACTCGTGGAAGAATATGACGAGTTCAAATTTGGAAAGCGTCCGATAGACCGGCCGGGTTTTTGCCGGCCATTATCAATTGATGATTACTAGACACCGATTCCACCTTCTAAAATCTCACAAATTGAAGTGCTACGCTAGTTTACAGTGCGGGATATATGTTTTGCTAACAATGTAATAACGAAATAGTATACGCTTCCTACGCAATACCACAGGATGAGAGGGCAGCCAATTGTCCTATGCGAATCGGATCTTGACTTCAGGTCTGACAAATACATCACTCATCCATAGGTCGGCCGCGGATCGGATTACTCGCACGACGACCCTCCAGCGGCCTTGGGCTGGCCTCGATTATGTGATTATCGATGAGCTGCAACAAGTTCTTCGAGTTTTTGGACAACCTCGGACATCGTAGGCCGTTCCGCAGCATCGTGAGCCCACATGCATTCAATAAGCCCAACAATTTCTGGACAATATTGTTTTCGCAATCCAGCTACAGAGGGTCTTGATCCGCAAGTTGTAAGCGGCTCGCCCGAATTGTACGACATTAAAACTGACCGTTGCCGCCTGGCGCCCACAGTTTCATAAATCGCATGCTCATTCATTCCCTTGGAGACGCTTAGGTACGTGCCGCTCTACATTGAAAGGTCACGTACCTCCCACGGAAACCTCTTGGTTGGTGAATGCCATTGCAGCATTTCCCAGAAAACCATCGCACAGGAAAAGACATCGGCCTTATGGTTATACTTGGGATGAGCATGCCAAAGTTCCGGCGCTTGCCAATTTACTGTGCCAACAACGCTTCGAACCATGGATCGTGTCGATTGCTTGACCTTTGCTAGCCCGAAATCTGCAATCTTCGCAGCACCACGGGAGGTGATGAGAATATTCGAGGACTTGCAATCCCGGTGGATAATTGAAGGCTTGCGGGTGTGAAGGTATTCCAGTCCATTGGCGATATCCAGCATGATGCTTAGCTGTGAACGAGCGCTTCAGATCCATGAAACCGAAACAAAGATTATACATACAACTTTATACAGTGGTGGAGCTGGGACATTCCGGATGTAGTCAAACAAGTCACCATTTGAACACAGTTCGCTAACGATCATTACCGGCGTCTCGCGCGTATTCTCCGGTATACTGACGCCAAGCTACAGTGACGGTTTTAAATCGTCCTCAGTGAAAAGAAGAAGGTACTCACGAAGCGGACAATGTTCGGATGATCAAATTCTCCGAGTAACTTGAGCTCTTTGATGTCCACTACCACAGTTGTCAGTAATAGTTCTTGCAAGACATGACAACGAACTTGAGCTGAGCTGATCCCGGAATTCAGCAATTGCAACCCGTCTGCCTTTGAACTTCCCAATGTAGACATCCTTGAAACCACCACTGCCGATCTTCTCCAGCTTCGTTAGTTTATCCGGAGGTATCTCACGATCTTCAAGGCCCAAACTCTCCAAGTCGAGCTCCAACTCTGGCTCTGGTTGATTCTGCTGCTCGTTCGAAATTGGGGGTGTGCAGGGCTCATTACGGTGGACACGGTGTGGACGCGGAGGAGTGATGCTCTGACTTCGACTCTTTGTTCTGCGGCGACCACCGCGAACACGGATTGTCGACGGGGGTCGCACAGTACCTGTTGAAGATGGCGAAGAGAATCCATTTGTATGACGATCACGCCATTGCAGCAGAGACTGCGCAAGCTGGGGTTTCGTACCACCTACGTCAAGATCACGCGTCTCGCACAGTCGAACGAGGTCGTCACGGCGGAGACGAATCAGCGTCTTCTTCGTGGCAAGAGTAAGGTCGACTTTATCGACCATCAGCATGT
Organism: Phylloporus scabripes; assembly: GCA_038090435.1. Lineage (NCBI taxonomy): Eukaryota > Fungi > Basidiomycota > Agaricomycetes > Boletales > Boletaceae > Phylloporus > Phylloporus scabripes. The sequence continues at coordinate 50,511 of JBBPMS010000129.1, read as the reverse complement.
TGAACGAGCGAAATAATGAATACCTACAAGCGACCTCTTCCATGGTTTCATCAACATCAGGGTCTGCATCCTCTGCGCTTTCAACATCCACATCAACCGACTCGAGTTCCAAGTCAATTTCTTGGTCATCTTCCTCTTCTTGGTCATCGGCATCCTCACCACCAACGACCTTCCCACTCCGCAGCTTCCGAAATGACGTCTCCACAGGACACGGGGAATCAGCCACGGAACCACCCTCGTCCTCACGGAGATTTGCATCATCTTCGTCCGCCATTTCTTCCTCTATCTCTTCTTCGACTTGTTCCTCTTCCTCCTCGTCATCCCCTTCGCTGCCATCGTCCTTTGGAGGTGTATGCGTCTGCAACCTCCGCGGTCGTAGGCGTCGTTTAACCGGTGTGCGCCGACCATTCCCGGGTGGAGGTGAAGGGGAAGGGGAGGAAATAAGTTCATCAACCTCTTCCTCGTCATCCATAGACTGATTTTCCACCATCTCGCACTCTTCTTGCTCCACGGTACTCTTGCATCTTGCTCTTTGCTTAAGAGATGCATCCTGATCAGGGACGATACCGTTGATGTTGACCTTGTCTCTACTACGAAGCCGACGAGGACTACGTGAAGTAGTTGCAATCTTCGCCTCCAGCTCTGCGAGGTCAGTTAATTCGCTCTCATCACCAGATGCTGGAGGAGAAAGGGCTTGGATATCCTCGCTGAACTCAACTTGTCTAGGCCTGGCCTTAGCTTTGGGCAAGACGATTTGCGGTGGGGAATGTTCTCCAGAAACCTTACGCGAACGGAGGCGCGTGGCGGGTGGCGAAGGCAAAGTATTAGAGGATGACGTCGTTGGAGAACATCGATTCATCATCAAGCGCGTATTTCGTCGTCTACTAGAGTTTTGACTAGATGATTGGATGAGAGGATCAGATAACGGTGAACTGACCTGGTAACAACCTCCTGTTCGATTTTTCGCTCCGGAACCACATCCAGTTCGACAGGACACGAGTGCGTATTGGCTTGACCCAGAGATAAACTACGCGTTTTGAGGGCACGCGTAGTTATCTGACTCATACCATTGACAGTCGCGCGCCTCCTAAGACCGGAAGCTGCCATGTACTGCGCACCAGCATCTGTCTCCTCGTCACCAGCAACGTTCCCATCGTCTGACGAAAAGTCACTAGAATTGTCGTCCCCTCTACCAGGAGAAGAAGAGGGAGGAAGAGAGGCAACTTCGTCACGCGCAGATATGATGGAATCCACCAATTCGGGTTTTGTCAGAGACTCAGGATCGTCCGGAAGGCCAGCAGCAACATAAATGCGCATAAGTTCATCCTTGCGCAGCCGTAAAAGTTGCCTAGCAGATGCTTCATTGATGAGAAATTCATCCGCTATTTCACCATGAGCGCCGGACATGAGGGATGTGAGCACAGCTTACAGGACTCCTCTCGATCACTCGCCTCGGAGTCATCCGATCCACTGCATCCGTGATGCGTGTCGACATCCATCGAAGACTCCTCGTCGTCAGATTCAGAATCTGGTGTAACCGCTCTGGGCCGTTTGGGTCTTCCGGACCCACGCATCGGACGACCATGCGCGTGAGCATTCTCATTTGCTGAGACGACGCGTTTCCTCTTAGAACCAACGGGCACATCCGGATTCTGGCTCACATCGCGCATGCTATTTTTTTGAAAGAGGTACTGGCGGCTGGGCAAGCGACGTAGATTCGGTTGTAATGTGGCAAGGACAGGACGAACAGAAACCGTGTCCGAAGAGGACGGCGCGGACGCGCGCGAGGCGTGGGAACCAATGTTTGACCTCTGGAATCTATTAACGAAAGCTAGAGCGCGTCTTGCCGCGGACGAATGACGAGGTGGAAGTTTTGTTTTCCGATGATATCCACTTGACGGAGAAGATGAGAGTCTATGTGGTGAACGACGCTGAGCCATGCCAAGGACAGGGTGATGCGACAATCAAATTATGGACCAGTTGAGGGGCAACTCGCGTCGATGTCTGGTCAAAGCTTGTCTGATTTGACGAAGACAAACACTCTCAAGAGTCCTCGTCGCTGGCGCGGTGGAGGCCGTTGTTCTGATCTTGTGGTTGTCGTCGCTGTAGACTTCAATGTTCAGTTATTTGGCTCTTGTTTGTCCTGCTCTTATTGCCACATCAAAAACAAGCACAAACAAACGGTGGCGTGGATGGTTTATAAACAGCTCCCACGAAAGAAAACCCAAAAATAGAAATGCAATTTCGGTTATCACGGAATCTTTTGATCTTACTTCGGTTGTCAGCTTAGTTCTTCCCTTTTCTTGCCCTCCCTGTTCCCACCAACGATGTTACTCAAGTTTTCGAAAACAGACATCCTAGACTCATCTCTTGTGTATCCGGAGACTGGTACTCTTGGCTTCACTATCCTTACCCGTTCGCATTTCATCCACGGCGGAAAGGATTCCGACTCCGAAAGCGAGAGTGAGACCACGGTGACTCGGAGGACTAGCATCGTGGATAAGCGCGGCGTCCCAGTGGCAGAAATTGGATGGGGCGGACGACGACCTGTAGAGGTCATCATCGGCAAGGAGAAAGTGGCAGTCAAAGAAATGTTTGGATCACAGAGTGCCATCTTGTCGTAAGCCCTCACTGTATTTCCTTTCTTCTTCCGACCTACGATTTCTTTCTCAGACACAATGTTCTCGGACTTCCTGCACGTTTTGACACAAGATACTTCTGGATGGCTAGTCTAGATGGCCTCACGGTAGGTAAAAATTTGTAAATCAAGCTACGCAGTCCTAAGGACACTACAGCTCCTAGACTATGACTCCAATCAGATCAAAGGGCAATTCCACGTGAACAGTCTTCGTGTTGGCGAACATGTTATTACCACACCATTATTATCAGGCCTTGGCCATCACTATATCGAATTTGAGCCGCATTCTCTGGCGTCAACTGCCGAACTCATAGGTAATTAGTTGTGTCCAACGGCCGACTAAGCTCTCTGAAGAATCCCTCCACAGTCACCTTCATACTTATGGAAGTATTGCGGAGAGGGAAATTCAATAAGCATCCGAACACGCTTGATCGGCCGAGAATTTGGCGAAATTCATCTTTTGCCAATCTCCACAAACGAATACGACGCGGTACGATATGACAAGTCAAGTTAGTGAGTTGGATGTGGGCCCTGATATTGGCTTATCTGTCTTATCCGTCTTAACTGTACTTTTGTAAGCATGCGTAGCAGGCGGTCCTCGTGCTATCATCTATCTGTTTATTCCGATTCCATCAGAGGCCAACTCCCATTTTTTGGTGCGTCTCTACGGTGAAGCAGTCGCCATACTGGTCCGACCAGCGTGGTATAAATTCCAAAGGAAGGACACCCTTTGTCTCGCCTATTGATGCTTCAAATTTCAAACACGGTATGGTGTGAAGCTTAACCGATGACGGGAAACCTGTGGAAGTGTCACCAGCTGTGTTTCCTTGACATTTCCTAAGAAGGCACTCCAAGGTTTCATAGGAAGTTCGGCCTAATTAAATCCATGATGGTAAACCTTCTCATCAGATCCTACCTATGCGTACACGTTCTCTACCTTGTACATCTTGCTACTCGATGTAAGGGACATTCCGTCCTCCCTATACAGACGATCTACATTATACATCTTCAGTGTGGTCTGAGGGTCAGCTCCCGACGGAGGCGTAGCAAGAGAAGTGGCCGCAGTGCCCTTGCCTGCCTTGCTGGCTAAGCCGGCTGCACGTCCATCTGGTATTCTAATAAATTCGTGTTTTCCTTCTGCGCACCCGTCAAAGATGTAGTATCCTTTTCTTTCAAACTGGATGATGTCACCCGTTTGAAGCGTTGTCACGTTTGCATCCGCCAGTGCCTGTTCGCGAAACTCGGTCACCGAAGGGACAAAGTCTTTCACGTCGTCTTCTTCCTCGAGTTTCTTCTTTGTGATCAGGTAGTCGTAATCCAGAAGGGTGACATCGATCAATCGGTGCGAGTCCGTTGGTTGGGCAAGCCAGGTTATTTTCTTTTTCGTCTTACGGAAGTCGCCGTCAAGGTTTAGCTCCATTGTGAGGGAGATCACTTTGCCGTCTTTCCCCACCACCTTTGAACACACATAAGCGTTTCCCCAGTCCATTAGGGTAATCTGACGATTCCTGTTATTCCGATTCAATCTATGGGTCCAGAGGGCTTACTTCCTCTTGATCTTCGAACGATGCTGCATCCTCCTGCTCAAGCAAGATCGTGGATGAGTAGACCGTTTGCTTCTCCCCAATCTCCGCATTTTTCTTATGTAGAGGCAGCCTCTTGACCTCGACTCCAGTAGGGCCACCGCTGATGGTGACAGGTACGCTAGAAATGGCCACAGTAAGAGCCTTGAACGTACTTGAGAAAGTATGTGTCCACACATTTTTTCTTTGAGAATCGCCCAGAACCGTGGGGCAACTGGATCTATTATCTTCTTGTTGAGCGCCCATATGGAATCCCATTCGAGAGAAACAAGGGATTGAGAAGGTCCCTGGGAAAGCATGAATTGCTTCAGCGCCTCCACTGTCATGCCACGGCGCCGAATGCCTATTTTGCGCGTGAGCCTGGCAAAAAATATACATCTCAATATCTAACCTCGAATAGTCGGGAATCGTGGGTCATCCCATCCCTTGACGATTTTGTTATCGACAAACCAATGCAACTTCCGTTTGGACAACAAGGTGTAGATGAAGTTCAGCCGACTTGAAAGAAGGGTTAGGTTTATACACAGGCACAGGTGAAAAATGCCGAACCTGAAGTCCCAGATATAGACAGGGCGCAAACCTAATGCATCCATCATCCAGGAATATTGAGCATTTCTCTCGCGATACTCCATGGTCCTCAGTGCATGGGTGACACCCTCGAGTGAATCAACGATGGGACATGCGAAGTCATAAGTGGGATAGATCTTCCACTTCTCACTGTTGGAAACAGATGAACACTGATACTAAGATGTAGAAATGGAAGAGTTACCCAGTACGATGATGAGGAATGACGTTGCATCGGTAAATGACAGGGTCACGCAGAGTCTTATTCTGATCGTCCACGCTGATTTTGGCACGAAGGCACCACCGCAGACCCTCCGGAGTTCCAGCTTTCATTTCTGCGAAATGCTTCAGATTATCCTCAAGTGAGTCATCACGATGGGTCGACGCAATTCCTTTCCCCCGTTCCTCGCGCATCTGTTTGAACGTCAGCAACAACGAAAGACAGTGAGTGACCTTTGGCACCTGAGTCTGTTCCGTATCATCGGTATATGCTTTACCAATTTCAATCATTTTGATCGCAAGGTCATAGATTTGATCAAAGTAGTCGGATGTGTGACTTATGATATCCCCCTTGATGTCCATCAAGTCCAAGTCCTCTAGGATAGTTTGCTCAAACTCGGTCTGAACTAGAAATAAGCTGCGAGAAACTTGATCATATGTAGATACTTGCCCTCTCTTTCGTCGGATTCGTGTCGTCGAATCGGATGATCATTTTTCCTTTGTACATCTGCGCAAAGTACTGGTTTAACACAGCAGCTTTAGCGTGACCTATATGCAGATAACCACTGGGCTCTGGAGGGAAACGTGTTACTACCTGGCCTTCCTTGGCGTTCTGAAGACCCAGAGCAAAGCTTGCAGCGGTTTTTGTATTCCGCGCCTTGTTTGCCTTGGCTGCCACAATACTAGCAAGAGCGGCCTGTGTGGACTCAAGGCTTTCCAGGTGAGAAAACCATCGCAGGGCATGGACATGTTGACCATTTTTGAGAAGACCCAGTATCTTGATGGATGCTGAAAGAAAGGTAATCGGACACTCCCAACGATCCCGATGTGGCATCACTTGCCTCTAATAGTACCCCAAACCATCCAATCTGCTGCAGTGATCTCGTAACCAACGAGGTACGTATGGTACGCAAGATGATCGTCCAGAGAATCAAGCCTACTTAGAATGTCGGGAACCGTTGTTATTGTCGGCAGCGTTCTTGCTAATTCAAAGTACTGCAACACCTGATAAAATGAATACCTTTGAATAATATGAGAAAGATCTCACACAACCTTTATGCTCTGTCCGTCTATACCTGCATTCTTGGCCAGGATAGTGACTATATCCTCCTCGATGGCGTAGTGATCACCATCTAGATCGAGTGAGACTCCCGTCGCCGTTTCATCAAAGTCGACTTCAGCCCTTTGAGTGTACGCCGCAATGACTAGGGCAGCGTAAGGAAAAGGAGATGCTTTTGTTGACAGTGTAAGCGACATTCAACGAAAGAACTGGACCGAGCTCTGTTGGGGTGACGACTGCGTACGGGTACAAGATGCGACTACTGATCTTTGAGGCGTGACGGATCTATATGTATGCGTGACGTCCGGTGTGACTGGCTTACATCCGCCCAACCTTTCAAAATGCGAAAACACCATGGAAAAGTCCAGGAATCAAATGGTCGAAAGAACGTCTGCCCAAACGGATGCGCAAACAAGGGCCCAATTAAGAGCCACGGGTGTACGAATAAGAAGGACCACAACGAACAAACCATAATCGGAGGCCAGAAAGGACAAAAACAACAAAGGAAGAAAAAAGGAAACTTAATCATCATCATCATCATCTGTGTCAAGATAGTCATCACTGTCACCAAAGTCAGACCAACGGAGCGGATGATGACCCATGACCACAGCGACCCGACTCGCTCAGAGCCGAAGCTAAGGGTTCGGAAGCCAAGATGCTGGGGGAGACACGGGGGACTGGTGCCTGTCGAGTGGTTGTCCAAGGCTCAACAGAAGCAACTGTATGCATGGGACTAATTGATGAGCGGGTACCACGAGGAGGAATACCACGCGTGGAATCACCCGGACAATTGCACGCACGATGGTCCGTCCAGCCGCTGTCACCAGGCTTGAGACGACAATGGTAGTAGCCACCAGCGGCACGAAGTTTCTCGCGCTCCGCATATGACAAATCGGCGAGCGGGTAATCCGGCGAGGACAGCACAGCAGGGGCAAATGCTTTGGCATCAGGGACCGGAGCAGTGCGGACAGAGACACCACTACCAGAACACGGCTGGACACGTCCTTCGGCTGCAAGGCTAGCCCAGGTTGTAGACATAAGATTGATAAGGCCATCCACCTTGATATTTTCGTACACGAGGGAAGGCAGAGCGCGAACACGGAGCTGTAAGACACCGTGTGAAAACAGTAGAAGATGGTTCTTGAACACAGCGTCCGAAATCGTGTACCCAGGACCAGCAGACGTAAGCGCATTCCGAGCAGCTTGTAGCTGGGCGACAAAATCTCGAAAGTCGCGGCAGCCCTGTGAAACCGCATAAAAGCGTGCGAGCGCATCAAGATGCCAACCAGACGGGATGAAGCGATCCTTGAAACGGGCGACAAAGGACTCCCAAGACGGAAGAAGCTTGAGGACATCGCGGTTTTCGCTCCACCAACTCATTGTGGAAGATTCTTCCAGTTTCATGCCAGCGAGGACAATTCAGAGCTGGGGGGACATGACAGAGGCGTCGTTCCACGCGGACCAGGCGAAAAAGGCGTCATCGCAACGACCAAGCCAAGCATTAATGGCGGCGGGCTCAAGAGGGCCGGAGAAAGTTGGCATGTCGAGCTTGGTAAACTTAGATGCACGCGGAGGGGGCGCTGGATCGGGCGCAGGAGTAGAGCTTGTAGGAGAGGCCACAGGAGCAGACTCATCAGGGCCGGCGGGAGCTTTCCCAGTGCCAGACGAAGAAGATTGATGTGGTGGCGTGTCCCGAGATGGAACCATGGGTTCTGTGTGTGTGCGGGCGAGGAAAAACCGGTGGGTCATGTAGACGCTGATTAAGCCTGAACCTTGAGCGCAACAAGTGTGGCGAGACTGGCGTGTTCGAATCCAGTGTGATAGCGACACGGAGATGATGAATCGGTGAACGGAGAGAACGGTTGAAGTTGTGGGCCAACCGTCGCGCGGTGATCTTAGCTTCAATCAGGGCTCTGAAGTGGTCTTGTTGACAGCTTTATCATACGAGTCAGATCACTTTTAGTACCGCTCACCAGCGCCGACGAACTTTTGCGGGTGTGACAAGGGTTGAAGGAAGTCACGAGTGTGGCCCTAGTATGATCCGAACACCGCAGAGTCTCCACATCAGATTCTGACTCGATCATTACAGTCAGCCTCCAAAACGCCCTTTGGCTCTTGCCTTCAAGTGCGACGTTCCAAAGCCACCAGCCATGGGTTGCATGCTGTGAGTCGCGGTAATCTACTCGCATCGGTTCTTTAACTTGAAGCATCTTATCTCAGCATCGATCCTTCTCAAAAGTACAAACCGTACACGCCTCTAAAACTAGTTGGTCGTACATGGCCGACCAAAACATTTGTCAAGGCTCCCATCTGGCTGTCCACTGACCTCCGCGATGGAAACCAAGCTCTCGCAAACCCCATGACAGGGGATCAAAAACTGGCATTCTTCAGGTTACTCGTAAAGTGCGGCTTCAAAGAGATAGAAGTCGCATACCCAGCTGCCAGCAGTACCGATTTTTCTTTCGTTCGGTACCTCGTCGAGCATGATGAAATTCCAGATGATGTGTGGATTCAGGTACGCAAAACATCGAGTCCACTTAATGTGGTACTAATCTTCGTCATCTCAGGTCTTGACACCAGCTCGCGAAGATCTCATAAGACAGACCTTCGATGCTGTAGCAGGCGCGAAGCGTGTCATCATCCACATGTATAACGCGACTTCTCCCATGTTCCGCAATGTGGTTTTCAGGAACTCGAAAGAACAAACAATCGACCTTGCAGTACGCCATACAGATCTAGTTCGCGAATTAACCAACCAATATACCATCTCCCATGGCACCACCTTCCGATACGAATACAGCCCAGAAACGTTCACCCAGACTGAAGTCGAATTCTCCGTAGCCATCTGTGAGGCAGTCAAGACTGCCTGGGGAAAGGCAAGCTCTGGCGATCAACGAATAATCTTCAATTTACCTGCAACCGTGGAGGTAGGGCCTCCAAATCACTACGCAGACCAGGCGAGTCTCCTATGATGTCATTCCGTCGCCATTACTCATCCCTTCGATAGATTGAATATTTTTGCACTCATATCTCAGAGCGCGAAAAGATAGTCGTCAGTTTGCATCCACATAACGATCGGGGTACTGGAATTGCAGCTGCCGAGCTTGCCGTTCTTGCTGGTGCTGATCGAATAGAAGGTTGCTTGTTTGGCAATGGCGAACGGACCGGAAATGTCGACATCGTCAACCTTGCACTGAATCTCTACACTCAAGGCATCCACCCTCACTTGGATTTCAGTGATATCCAGAGCATCATCGACATTGTCACACAATGTAATGATCTTCCAGTCCATCCCCGACACCCCTACGCTGGGGAGTTGGTCTTCACTGCGTTCTCTGGTTCCCACCAAGATGCCATTAAGAAAGGTTTCGAGGATCAGGAAAAACGCCATGCTCAAAATCTTGCGAATGGAGAAGCGCAAGTCTGGGACATGCCTTATCTGCCACTCGATCCCGCCGATCTTGGATGTAGCTATGAAGCCGTCATCCGTGTCAATTCGCAGTCTGGAAAGGGGGGTATTGCCTACCTTGTCAAGCAACACCTCAATCTCGATCTCCCTCGCAAGATGCAAATTGCATTTTACCAGATCATCCAGGCAATCTCGGATCGTGAGGCAAGAGAAGTGACGGTCGAGGACATCACTACTACGTTCCGCAACACGTATCACTTTGGTGGACCCAAGTACGAGGGCAGATTGGCGCTGAAGACGTTTTCTATTGCTGCTGAGCCGTCAGCGGATCCTTCGGACATTGATGGAGTGCCAGACGAACGTCGCCGGTTCGATGGCACGTTGTCTGTCGATGGCATGCTCAGAGTCATACGAGGTGACGGAAACGGTCCGATTTCCGCCCTGCTGGACGCCCTCCGTACTCATCTTGACATCAATTTGACTCTGCGCGAGTACTCCGAACACACCATAGGTGATGGGCAGACCGCCAAAGCGGCTTCATACATAGAGCTTGTCGCGACTAAAGACAATCTGAAGGAAACACGCGGTGCCTCGCAGTCGTGGTGGGGTGTTGCTGTTGATTCCGACATTACCGCGTCTGGTTTACGCGCAGTTCTGAGCGCCGTAAACAGCGCCATCGGCGACCGCCCCTTGCCTGAGCTGAAACTGAGTATCGGGTTCGACTCGACGACAGGCCAAGCAGACGTTGCGAATGCGATTGTCAACTCACTGAAAATACAACTCCCCCGCAGGCTCCAGGTTGCTTTCTTCGAGCTCGTACAACGTGTCGCTCGAGACTCGGGTGGACAGATTTCATATGAGGATTTAACAAAGCTATTCGAAGAGAAATATGGCTACGAGAAGGAGACGCCGTATCGATTCGAGCTGCGATCGTTCGACTTCGCAAAGTTGAACGTTGGTGGGCAGCGTCAGATCATGGCGGAGTTGCTCGTCAACGGCGAGGTGCGGAGAGTGACGGGAGAAGGCAACGGACCATTGTCTTCTGCTCTGGCTGCGCTGGAGACACAGATCCAAGGCACACTTTCGATTAGGGAGTATGCCGAGCACTCGGTGGGAGAGGGTGCTGATGTGAAGGCTGTCTCCTTTGTGGAGCTGGTTTATGAAGTTGAGGGAAGGAAGAAAGAGTCTGCCTGGGGCGTGGGCAGTGATTCTGACATCACCGCGTCTGGCTTACAGGCTGTTATGAGGGCCGCAAGCAGCTTGGACGTCGTAGACAAGGCGTAACGAAAGTGATCTGTTCAATATGTATGTACTAGTACACCCGAATTGGAAAGTCGTCACGGTGTCACGGCGCGCCTTTCTTGACCAACTCTGGACCTGGGTCGAACGAACAGTACTGTCATGTCCAGCCCGAATCCACGCCCCCCGACGCGTCCATCCTCATCCAGATACTTCCAATCGGGTGGTCTTTCTGCTTCACAGCCGTTTCTCAATATCCTCAATCCAATGTCCCGTACTTACCAGGGATACACGCAAGCAAACCAGTCTCCTGTAATGGAGGAGGAAAACGAGAGCGAGACACCAGAGGAACAAGACATCGAAGCAGGCTACGCGCGGTCCCCGCCTCGTACTAGCAGTGTCTCTGTCAAGGCGCAAGGTAAACGCAAGATCTCGTGGGAGACAGGCAATGATGTCTCAGAAATGAGCCCTCTACGACCAAATATACGCAGCGAAGACAAGTTACACGAGCAGGATATGTCCGACGATGAGGTCCCGCAGAGCTTCATGATCGAGGCCTCCCGTTCATCCCGCAAGCCCTCACCATCCGGGACGCACGACGCAACTAAGGGAAAGGGCCGTTCACAGCCGTTACACTCGGGCTCGGCGAGGTCCCTTGCACGGGAAAATCAACCTGCGCTCCCAGTATCCACGCCTCCTCGACCGTTCGAATTAGATGTCGATGTGCCCCAACCCCCTCCAAGTCAACCAAACTCCCCCAAACCTCTACGTGGTCTTGATGCTTACGAACGAGCTCTTTGGAATTGGGTCAATATATACAATCTCGACGCATTCTTACAAGAAGTCTATCATTATTATGAAGGGAAGGGTATCTATTCAATCGCCCTCGCTCGGGGGCTCAACATCCTGTCAGCACATATTGGCGATATTACATATTTAGACTGACGGTACGCACGCAGCACAGTCGGATTCGTCATCGCCTTCTCGACATTCCTATTGGGGTGTATCGATTATAAACGTATAACCAGTGACAAAGTCACCCGCCTTTCTGAGGCTGTTGTTAGTCGTTGCGTTACCAGGTCCGTCTCCCCTCATGACAAGCACATGACTGTTCTGATATAATAATTTCAGATTTTCCGGCCTCACCTTGTTTTTCTTCCTTCTTTTCACTGCTTTTTACGTCTGGCAAATCATATCATTCGTGTTTGAAGTCATGCGCTTAGTGGATATGTATCGCTTCTACACTCACTTGCTCCATATACCAGATGTGAAATTTCCATCTTTTCCGGTACCCACAGTGCTGACTACCTTGTTTGTGTATGCAGGCCGATATCCAAACGATTTCGTGGCCTGAGATAGTTCGTCGGATACGTGCCATTCGCGAGGAAAATCGTATCACGGCGATTTCTTCAACCACCGATAATCATGCTGCAACACCCGCCACTGCCTCTCTTGACGCACACGACATTGCAAATCGTATCATGCGTCAAGAGAATTATCTGATCGCACTTTTTAACAAAGAGCTATTGGACCTACGCGTACCTTTACCCCCTGCGTTGAAGAGAATCCTACATCCGGCCGGTGATGCGGGCAAAGGGAGAACTCTCACAAAAGTGCTAGAATGGAATCTCCGGTTCTGTTTGATGGCATACCTTTTCGATTCTCAAGGACGCGTCAGGAAGGTGTTCCTGAAGAGTAAAAACCGCGCTGCCCTGGTTGACGGGTACGTGTTACCCCTCATGCGGTAACATTCGTGACGAACCAAACGCTTGTAGTCTACGGCGGCGATTCATCTTCACAGGCATATTGAACGCGATTTTCGCGCCTTTTATCGTCCTATACATGATTTTATATTCGTTCTTCCGGTATTTCGATGTACGTATCCCAATCAGCTTACGAATTACCTGACTTACCTTTCCGGATAGGAATATCGCAATAATCCCTCTTCAATCGGCAGTCGACGCTACACACCATTCGCACAATGGAAGTTCCGCGAATTCAACGAATTGTCCCACATATTCACTCGCAGACTGGATGAATCGTATCCCTTGGCTAACATATACATTGGCCAACACCCGAATGAGAAGATGGCGGTTATTATGCGGTAAGCGTAACATATTATGTTTTCTTTTTCTGAATCTAGTCTGCTAGGTTTATTGCATTTATTGCGGGGTCGTTCGCTGCTGTCCTTGTCCTCGCGTCCATTCTTGACCCAGAGTTGACTATTCATTTTGAAGTCACACCGCACCGGACAGTTTTCTTCTACATCACTGTGTTCGCTTCCATACTTGGTGTCGCGCGAGGGATGATACCGGAAGAAAATAGAGTATTTGACCCGGAGTTACTCATGACAGAAGTCATTCAGTATACACACTACATGCCAGATGAATGGAAGAATCAACTTCACTCAAAGCAGGTCAGCCAAACTACCGTTTCGCCTTGCTTCTTTTTTAACTTTTTATGATTATAAGGTCCATCAAGAGTTCGGAGAGCTATTCTCACTGAAGATTGTTCTTTTCTTGCAAGAGATCGTTTCCGTGATAACAACACCGTTCGTGCTATGGTTCTCTCTTCCACCCTGTGCGCCCGAGATTGTCGACTTTTTCCATGACTTTACGGTCTGGGTTCCCGGACGTGGATATATCTGCAGTTTTGCAGAATTTGACTTTAAAAGGCACGGCAATGTTAAGGTTCGTACGCTTTAAAGCACAATTGCACATGTCTGATCGACAGACTTGGTTCAGTTTGGCGCACCAACGAAAATCCAAGACGAAAGGATGCTTTCTCGAGAGGGAAAGATGGAGAAGAGTTTTCTGAACTTTAAAGCCGCCAATCCAGATTGGAATCCTTCTGATCCGACTGGCTCACTCTACCTGACCCGTATGGCAGACATAAGTGCTCGTCGGCGTGCCCTCACCGCTTCAAGAACTGGTCTGGAGAACACAATTTTGCTGAATGATGCCAAGAAAGATTCCACAGAGCGCGCCCAAGAATACGACCGTGCACTCCGGCAAAGCCAACACATGGCTGTTCGAAGGAGATATGCCGGTGGGGCCAGTGTACTTGCTGGTGAGGTCGCAGGGTCCACAAACTGGCAGCCAGCTATGGCTGCGTCTTCTATCGGTCAGGGAGTTGGAATGGCTCAGACAGCTGTACTTGGTGACTCGCAGGGAAGTGTCCTTCCGCCGCAGCCGCAGCCTCGCATACGAAACGAAGACCGGGCTATCGATGGTGGGGTGGATAGCACATTGGGAGACTCGTACGTGGATGGTGATACCAGTGGCACAAAGTCGTATGAATCGCAACAGGAGGGTATCGATGACGATGAGGTACTGGAGGACGGTGTTCTTGGGTTATTGGCGCAGATTTATGCTACCAAAAGGCCAACCATGTAAGGTCGTTGGATACAACGTTTTGGGCACGCGCACGTTAGGTTGGATGTCCAGTTGTCTTTGCAAATGGATAGACAGAAGAACTCGAACCGCTCAGTGGGCATTGTCTCCCTTTCTCTCCAAGATCTCTTGTACACGCCGAACTTTGCCCTTGTTTCCTTCACCAGGGATGATCTCGCGATCAGTGCGGGTGCCAATACGAATGTCGGTAGCGATGCGAGACACGCCATTGGCATGGACGGCTGCATGGCAGTCGTATATGGCCTTTGAGACCTCTGACCATGGGCCCTCTAGGTCGTCACTCACGACATGCCACTCGTCAGTGAACGTGGACACGAACCTAAATTGGTACCGTAACCACTATGTATAGAGAACGAGTCTTGAGCGAGACAACATGTCGTCAGTGTAATTCACGCTTACTGCATCTGCAGGGAAGTGAGGGATGGCAGAAAATTCAATCGTCAACCTGACCTCGAACTTGATTCCAGACTTTTTGAGTACGTTCTGACATACCGCGATGTGTTCGGCCACCTTGTGTGCCAGCTGTGATGGATAGAGCCGTCGAGGAGCAGAGATACTTACGGATGGCTCATTTGTTCCCATCGGGATGAGACAGAAATCTTGGCGGGGTGTCAACGAACTGATAATGTTCTCCATGAACTGATTGTTCACCTGCAACAGCGTAGAGTTCTTCGCTTGTGTTGGACATGGTCGATATCCAAGATTCCGGCACAGCACGTGCTGCTCTGCTCTCACCATGCCGTCCGCGTCACTCCAGTCAAGAATCCAGGCATTCGAGGCCTTGTCGTCCTCATCGTCCACGATGACGAGCACCACTACACCTGCGCTGTCGACGACTGGGCCAAATGGCCGCGTGTCCTCAGCCAGTCTCCTCGAATCCCCAATCTCACCCACCGCCAGCACCTTCCGTCCCATCGCTCCGCTTGTTGCCCCGATTCCTCCCAACAGATCGCGCTCTCCTTCGCCGTTAACACCGAGCCTCGCTTGCCAGGCTTCTTTGATCGACCTGAAGGACTGGATTGTTGAGGATGGTCCAGTTGAGCAGCCCATTGCGCTTTGCCATACAGTCGCGCCTGGCATTCCCGAGTCGAGCAGAACACCCTCTCCCTCAAGAAAACCCGTACCACCGTTTGCTACGGATTCATCGACACCCCTCATCAACTTTGAACCACCACCCCCAAAGCCACGGCCTCCGCTTCCTCCGCGAAAACCTTCTCTCAATACAGCTGACCCTGTGCCCACCCAAAATTTCGTATCCGCGGGTAGTGAGAACGGCGCCACGTTACGCCCTCCAGGCCGTTCAGACTCTCTGACTGTTGAACATACCTACCCTCCTGGCGCACACAAATTTGGTGCGGGTCGCATGGGACACGCTCCTGCGTCTTCCATATCCTCTTTCCACTCTGTGTCCCTCTCATCAGAAGGAAGCAACGCAGAAGTACAGAGCCCCAAGATAAGCTCCAAACATCCGTCGCTCACTTTCGAAGCGGACGCCAGCATCACAGATTTCGACACCGCCAGCATTGCCGAATCGTTTGAGAATGTCTCGGCTCCGTCTGCAGTCAGCCCCTCGACACCCATCTCTTTTGATTGGGAACAAGCCATCGGCAAGTCAAAGACTTCCCCCAAGCCTGAGCCACCTGTCCTGCCTAGTCGGCCAAGTATCAAGGCTGTGCCAGTCATTCCACCCAAGTCTCTCGCTCGTTCGATTTCAGGGTCATCCTCCTCGACTACGACCAGTACTAAAACGCGTCGCCCTCCGCCTCCGCCTCCTCCTTATCAACCACGTTCCCGACCCTCTTCCTCGCGGGCGTCGGTCGTGTCTACTTCTGCATCTACGTCTGACCGGTCCTCCATTCTCAGTAATGCCACTACTACCTCTCGAACAAGTATCAGTACGCGGAACAGCACACAGTTCGGGGGAAGTGTAAAATCTGCGCCTCTTCTCAGGCCGACCCCGGTCCCTCCTGCCGCACGGGCGCGATACGAGTCCCTCTTTGATAACGCTGTTCGCGGCCGACGGAATGCAGAGAAAAAGGCACGCAAAAAGAAACTACTTATGCCACCGCCTCTTCCCGCCAAGAGACCCAGACAAGCAGCGGGTTGGCGAGGTTTGTCCATAGACCTGATCACCCCGGAAGATCACCCTGTCCTCTCTTTGGACAAAGGGCTAAATGAAAGTAGCAGCGAAGAAGAAGAGGAACCATCTCCCATTGTGCCCGAGGAGAGACTGAACGGACGAATCGTCAAGTATATATGGGGTGCTTCTCGCCTCGACCACAAAAAGCTTCAGAGTATATGGTGAGGGTTCAGAGCTTTGGGTGCTTTTTTGGATCTCAGGCGGATATCGTGTGACAGGAGTGACTGCGATCCTCAGTGCACTGGATGTGTCGACCGCGACGCGTTCGTCAGAGGCATGTGGCGGATCGATGAAGAGCTTCGAAGAGCCCAATTGGCACGACGTACTTCTGCGCTTGCTGCTGCCTCATCCCAGCGCATCCCTCATCGACCGCTTCCACCTCCTAGACCATTATTGACTCGTTGATGTGGAGGATTTGACTCTTCTGGATACCATCACACATCCCTAGTTGCTACTTGCCCTCAACTAATTTATTCTTATCGCACTTTATATACTCTGCTGATTTCTTCAAGTTGACTTGTTGCGGAGACAGTGCTGCTTGTCTTGCTGGCCCTTAGCAGAGCACGTTCACACCTCCGCACTTCCTTCTCTGTCATTTTCATCCCACATCTTGAAAAGGGCTTGCCCAAGCGATTTACCCAGAGCATAAGCAAGGGGAACAGGGACGGCATTACCGATTTGACGAAGTTGCTAAATGATATCTTTCAGCAAATGGGCAAGACGCTCAGAACGGAGCAAGTACATCTGCCACAATCTTTTTGGGAGTGTCATTGACCGATAAGAATTCATAATGGTCGGGAAATCCTTGTGCTCGAGCGCATTCTCGGACTGTGATGATTCGTTTTTGCTAAGAACTCGCTATATCACCCGTCTTCCACATTCCAATGAATATAATACTCACAGATGGGTGGAGGACCGCCCCACCCTTGTTGTTCGGTGCAACGGTAGTCAAAGCGGTCGAGAACACGTGGCTAGCATCTAGACGCTTATAGAGAGCTACGAGGGAAATGAAGCATAGGCAATGATTAAGATGTGCAACACATACAAGCATACTTCGTCTCGGCTTCCTTTTTTTTTGTAAGTTCCATCCGCAGCTTCGATGGCAAGCCTACAAGACGTCCGGGGGAACGTTCCCGTGACAGTACGATCATCACTCACTGAACTGATTTGCCCCAGGGATAAGCGGCACGGCACAGACACTAGAAAAGTGAACAACGACGCGGACTGCGAATAATGGATCGGGTAATTACCGTTCTGATATATTGGCGCCCCATCTTTTTGTATAATGATATTTCAAGTCCTGATTGATTTTTTTGTCTTGTCGTTGGCGCATCCACTTTTGATACCGTGTTAGGGGTTCAGAGCTATGCTTGCGTGGTTGTGAGAAGCCAACATATGGCGGCTTGGTGACTATAAGGGGGCAAAAGGCTGGGATCTTTCGGACATCCTTGCGCTCGCGGGCTTCCTTCTTGTCCTCCGCTGTAGCCTTCATGATGATATGCGGATTGATCCTGGAAACCAAAAATCTCAGTCATCCCCGTCAACGCCCGCATGAGTACGAACCAATCGAAAGGGGGCTAATGGAAACACCAGTCACGTGAGAACAATTTGTACATCATTCTTCAATGGATACATGCCAAGTCTCCAATTGCTTCGTCAATTGTAACAAAGTGCAGCGGCGCGGACCGGTCGTCTTCTAAACCACCCTCAAGCTTGTTCCTTATGATCGGCAACAGAACGGAACCTGTTGGAAGTCCAATACGAGTTAATCTTATAGGAGAACAGTGTGTCGGAACAGGCCATTCTGGCATCAACACGTCGCGGCGCGCTCCCCAAAAAATAACTCGTTGGCGGCCTTGAGGGGCACCATACTGAGCGGCCTGGAGAACAGCGAGTTTGCATTGATATCTGCGCGCCATCAAGGTGTATTTGGCAAACTGAAGACGAAGGAGAACGCACCCGATGGAAGCCAACGCACGCTGAATAAACTTCACAACGGCAAATTGAATGCCATTCTTCCTTGATGTTGTCTTTTGGTTATGAGATAAAATCCCAAGGACGTTTTCAAGAAGCAGATACATGGGGCGATAGAACTCAACGTAAGAGAGCATGTTGCACACCAGGGTGCTCCTACATGACGGTCATCAATGGTTGATTCTAAAGGGGATTGCATACCGTATGTCAAATTCTTTCTGATTTAATGAGTTGTCATTAA
Source organism: Phylloporus scabripes (assembly GCA_038090435.1). NCBI lineage: Eukaryota > Fungi > Basidiomycota > Agaricomycetes > Boletales > Boletaceae > Phylloporus > Phylloporus scabripes. The sequence continues at coordinate 32,031 of JBBPMS010000129.1, read as the reverse complement.
GAGGACATCCCACGTGTTCTTCGCTCACCTTGTTGTGGTTCATGGCAGAGAAACTCTGACACGGAGGACCTAACAATCACCTTCATATCCGAGCGCGCGGGCGATCGTAGATCACGAACCACCATAGATGAAGTCTACATCACCCGGTTTAGGCATAGGAGGTAGTGGTTTCTTATCATCTAATGACAGAAGCGGTTTCGGCCTCTTGTTTTCCTCGGTATCAATTGCATGTTGCAAGCACAGATTAGTACATTGATTGTAGACAATTGCATCAGGATGATTGCGCCTGAAAAATGCTCGTGAGTGCAAGTAGGTGATACAGAAACTCAATTCACTTGTAGGTTCGCGCAGCACTGGGTGAGAATTCGATCGCCCATCGGGTCTCTACACAACCGGACAAATCAAGACCGGTCCCAAGACCACCAGCTCCTGTGGTCCAACATCAGTGATAGAGCATATGTGCAGGCAAAGTTTTACCACTGAACAACTCCAACCCACGCAGACGACCACGTCTTTTGAGCAAGAGGCTTTCCCGTTCCAAAAGATCTTCCCTCTCTTCATGACACTTCTGGCATGATCTGAAATTTTCCAGCCAATCTTCAAGATCATTGACGGACTTTGGTTTTGAGGAGCAACAGTGTTGATTGACATAGTAGTGATCATCACGCTTCACCCACTCGTCAATTGTATCGGTGTCATGTGCGTGGATTACATAACACAATCCCTGCAGGTCTTCGTCGTGCACAACCATCATATCGTCTGTCTTAAAAAGTCTACGCTGTACCAATTGTCAGCGAGTATAACTCGTCTAAGAAGATGAACTTACATCATCAGATGATAGAACACGGTACCTGTCTTCAGACTTCATTCTCCTCACGACATCATCATACCTCCCGAATACTTGGACTGTCACTTCAATCGGAGTTTTCATGGCCTTTACCTTTACGATCTGACCAATTTTGTAGATGGAATGTGGTTGTTTACGTTTGATGTAAACGAAATCATGGAGGTGGTACGAAAACTCATGTTGCGCAAATCCCCCACCGGGGAGGGGGCGAGGATGAACGATGCTTGCTTTCATCGCCTGTAATCCACAGGAAAGACATTGCTGATGAGCGTCACAATGGGCAAAGGCACGTATTGTTTGTTCCTCGGAAAGTGAGATGAAGGAGGCATCTGCACTGTTATAGAACAAGCTAGTAGCGGTGTTAGAGAATAAATAAACGTGTATGATACCATACTTGGTGAAAAAGTCGTTCTCTTCGGATGCATTTCCGTCGATTGGTTCGGGGGTATCAAGGTCGAGTTCGCGAACATTGCACTTTTGCGATATCGCGTCAATGTGGATATCTTCGCAGTCTGTCAACATAAGATAAAGAGCCTGAGAGTGACCGAGCTCCTGAAGAACGGTCTTCGAACTATGGGTAAGCCACTGGCCATGAAACACTTTCTGACCGCCATCATCCTCAAATAGATAGCATATACGACAGAACCTGGACATGGTGAGTGAGCAAAGTAGACTAAGTCCAAATACCCAACTCACCACCGAGAGTTGGCAAGTGAATTCGATGACTGAGCAGGTTCGTTGGTGTAGCTCTTTGCGCGAGCTTTGTTCTCATCTACTCCAGGCTCGACCATTACAGTGTCACCAATCTTAGGACGAGATGAGATGGGAAGCGGAAGGGAAGGGAAACGCACTGAATAAATGGCACCATCGACACAAACGGATTGGTAGTAACCAGACTGATCTGTGGGAGTGCCCCATTTGACGGAGCTAGGATTTGCGAGGTGGACGAGAGACGGGTGTGTGGGCACCTCGCCCATATCGACGTCGTCCTGAACAGGGATGTTTACTAGCTTTATGTTCTGTTCGAAAAGCAGTTTCGTAACACGAGAAACGACCGTGGTGACAATGGTTGGATTGCGATGCTCGAGGACTTGGAGTTCCAGGTTACCTGATTGAACACGGGACTGAGGGCGAGGACGGGATGAATTGGATAACTTGGGCAGAGGATCGAACTCGTATTCGGTCTGATGCCCCAGGAGGGCGCGATACAAAGGGGTGCGACGGATGTTGATATGTTCGCTTTCATGAAGGTCGTAGAGGGTGGCCAACAAATACGATTTCTGTGAAGGAGATGAGGAGAGAAAGGAAAACGCTGAAAAGACATACAACTTCATCTGACTGAACATCGTCTTCGGTGATACTCCTACCAATGATTTTGAGGGAGATTGCCACGTCGTCTTCGGAGGAGGGGGTGACATCGAGTGAGCGGATGAAGTCATCAAAACTGAGCCTGGGATTGGAGGTGGCGGAGGAGACGACAAGGTGGAGAATGCGATGCTTGATCCAAAAGCTGGTATAGAAAGGCCTGTAAAGTGGCGACGGGATGTCGAGAATGTACCAGGCATAGTGGGTGAGAATGTAGATATTGCTATTGGAGAATGAGGCAAATACGACAGAAGAAAAAGGAGAGATACCTGTCAAGGCGGTGGCACTTCTTGGGATCGTGGAACGAGAACCGCTTGATAGGGGTCAGCCTGAGGCGTTGTATGCGATCTTCAGTCTCTACGCTGCCGTCATCACTGTCTTCGCGTGCTTGGGACGCGTCATCTTCGTCCTCATCTTCGTCCTCGTCGTCATCTGGGTCCACCCAAGCCTTGACGCAGCCTGACGCAGAAAAGGAGAGCTTGGGGTTGAGGGACAACTCAAGGAGACGTGCAATGGGAACGAGCTGAAGAGAGGTGTAGTCGTATATGGAAAAGTCCGTGAGGACTCTGACGGGGACTTCGCTGTCGCCGTCGTCAAGGGGATTTGTCTCGCCAATAATTTGAACGTCGCGGTCCTCTGGGTACTCGTGCTCGAGTGGAAGGTGGAATACAGACTCTTCTGCAGGTGCCCTCTGTGGGGGCAGCGGTGTCGGTCTGTCGTCGTCGCTGTCCCCCGTGTCGGACAGCGACCGACGCGCGCGTTTCCTCGCGATGGCCATTGTTGAACTGTTGAATGAAAGCCGCACCGAAACGATAAGTGTCAGATGCGCACGTGACCAATAACTCCCTTTCTCATGACACGCCGACACCTTCTCCTCCTCCTCGCCCTCCTCGCCCCCGCCCTCAACGTCCCCACTAAGCCTGACCATGCAACATTTGACTACTTTGTTCTTGATCATGTCCCCCACCCAGACTCTCCCTCGATAGACGAGTGCATCAGCGAACTCGGTCTTGGTCTCGAGCTCGTTGGTCACGTCGGCGAGCTCTCCAACACATGGCTCCTTCGCACCCCAAAACACTCCCCTCTTGATCGACACCCCGTCCTCGCTCGTCACGACTCCCTCCGCGCTGCTGGGGCCATCCAAGCACGCCATGACCCTGTCCGCCGCCTGCTCGACAGCATCAACCTGCTCCAGCAACTGCTCCCGCGTCATCGAACAAAACGTGCCCCTCCCCCCGCCCGTCCAGATGATTCCGCTGCCGCAATTGCCGCCCGTCTTGGCGTCACAGACCCTCTCTTCATCCAGCAATGGCACATCATCAACGAGGAGTTCCCCGAACACATGATGAACGTCACCGGTCTCTGGGAAATCGGCATAACCGGTCACGGCGTAATTACATCTCTGATTGACGACGGTGTCGATTACGAAAGCCAGGACCTTGCCGTTAATTTTGTGTGTCCTATCCTTTGCATCTATATCACTTCTTATACCTCCTAGGACGCTGAACATTCCTATGACTTCAATGATCACACTCCTCTACCTAAACCCATCCTCGCAGATGACCGCCATGGCACTCGATGCGCCGGTCAGATCGCTGCTGCGAAGAACGACGTCTGCGGCGTTGGCCTCGCCTATCAAGCAAAGGTCGCAGGCGTCCGCATCCTTTCCGGCCCAATTACGGATGCAGATGAAGCCGCAGCACTCAACTTCGGCTTCCACGATGTCGACATTTATTCTTGCAGCTGGGGTCCCCCCGATGACGGCAAGTCTATGGAGGGTCCGAGCTACATCATTCACAAGGCTTTCATTAACGGCGTACAGAACGGTCGACACGGAAATGGTTCCATCTTCGTTTTCGCTAGCGGAAATGGCGCGATGTCTGGCGACCAATGCAATTTTGATGGCTATACTAACAGCATCTACTCGGTCACAGTTTCCGCTGTGGACTATAAGGGCCTCCACCCTTACTACTCAGAACCTTGTGCAGCCAATCTCGTGGTTGCCTACAGCTCAGGCAGTGGAAAGAACATTGTCTGTGCATTCTTTATTTCTTTCCACCTCTAACACTCTCGCAGGTTACTACCGATGTTGGTGAAAACGCCTGTTCCTCCAGCCACGGGGGTACTTCTGCTGCCGCACCAAACGCAGCAGGCGTTTTTGCCCTCGCTCTTCAAGTCCGGTCAGTCTCTCTCCTCCGGTCCTCCTGCTTGCCTGACACTACCTCACTAGTCCCGATCTTACTTGGCGCGACATTCAGCACCTTTGTGTTCAGTCCGCTCAAATAATCAATCCTGAGGATCCGGATTGGGAAAACACGGCCTCGGGACGGCCATTCAGCTACAAATACGGGTACGGGCAGCTCAATGCGTACGCTTTTGTCACAGCAGCACAGAACTGGGAGCTTGTGAAGCCCCAAGCCTGGTTTCATCCATCCGCGATCCAACTTAATAATGGTTCTTTATCAGATCCGGAAGGTATCATGACTGGAGGTGTATCCATTCCTCCAGGCGGGGTTAGGAGTACATTCACTCTGACAGATGATATGTTACTTGAGCATAACCTTGAAAGCCTCGAGCATGTGACCGTTACTGTTTGGATCTCCCACTCTAAGCGAGGCGACGTGGAAGTCGAACTCATTAGCCCCAACGGCATAAAAAGCGTTCTGGCCGCTCCACGCAAGCACGATTTTGCCACTACTGGGTTTCAAGGCTGGCGGTTCATGACTGTCAAACATTGGTTGGTTCTTTATCTTCTCCTCGAGACTCCGGTGTTCACACCAACAAAAGGGGCGAAAACCCTGTCGGCGATTGGACTATCAGGGTTTCCGATCAGGTGGACGAAAATCACAATGGGACATTCCATGGCTGGCGACTTATGTTCTGGGGTTCCACGATCGATCCTGCCCAAGCCAAGACCTACGTTCTCCCTACCAACGATGAAATTCTTCCATCTCCCGAGGAATCGGAGTCGGCTGAAGTCCCCACCCCTTCTTCCGCTAAATCATACCCCAAACCGACAGCAGGCCTCCCGAGCGATCATGATACGGCGGAAGGCGAAGCTGACCGCCCAGCTTTCCCAGGGTCCTCTTCATCTCCCAGCATGACCCCAACTCCTGATGAAGGCTGGTTCTCTGACATGTCTAATCTTGTCTCCAGCTCCAAGTGGTTCTTCGTCGCTATCGCTGCTGTGATTTTCTTTGTCATTGGCGTTGGCCTCTTCTTCTGGAGGAGACGCGCAAGGCGTGCGCAATATTCGTCCCTCGCAGATGCCGACCTTCCTTTGAGTACCATCTCTGGAGGTGGTGCGCGCCCAAGACCGAGAACGAAGGAGCTGTATGATGCATTTGGAGAAGTATCGGATGACGATGAAGACGCGGACGAACGAACTATGCTTCACCCTGGCCGATCCTTCGATGAGCATCAAGAATTAGGGTTAGGTTTTCATTCTGAATTTTTAAATGACGACGAGCCAACCACTGCAGAGCCAGTGTCAGGGTACCAAGATGATGCTCAATTGCGTGAGGGAGCAACAAGCCCAGGGAGCGGCAGTGGGTCAAGTTGGGAACATGCTTCCCAAGAACATTCGGGATAGAGACATGTTATTTTATAGCATATCTTGCATATATACCGACTGATACAGACATTGCAATCATCAAAGGAGCAACACAATGTCATATATTGATGAAACGCAACTTCGAACCGTTTGCTACCCGTGCCCAGACGTCTATAGATTCGTACTACGGAGGGATGAGCAATGTAATGCAAGACGGGAAATGTCAACTTACCTCGGCGATAGTATCGTTGAGTTGCGCCTCGGTATAACCAGCACCCAGGATCCTGGATCTCACATCAATGAGGGCCAGCTCTCCTTCATCTTCACTGGAGTCAACATCCATATCGCGTTCGCCCCCAGGACCTTTGCCGAGCCTGCGTTGTCTCTTTCTTCGTTTACCACCACCTTCTCCAGTCATATTTTTTATGAGCCGAAAGATCTGGCTGATAACCGAACGGTCAGGTTCATACTCTCTGTCCTCCTCATCCTCGAGACTCTCTTTGCTGCACTCCATCAGACGCAGTGCTTCGTCGACATCACCATGTTCTACAATGTCCGCAAATCGGAGCCGCGCGAGCGCTTGAGCAAGGCGGAGTACGCCGAGCAACGTACGTGCTGACGTGTAAGTGTGCGATTTTTTTTGTGCTGTCTCCTCTTTAGAATGCTTGCGTAAACGCACATAAGAGTCTACAATATAATCCGAGACCGCAGGCGGAACAACAGGACGCTTGAGGCGTGCCTGTGCAATATAATGTCTGCTTCCGTGCATTAGAATGGCATATGAAGTGATGCCATGAATGCTAACCTCATCAAGGTGGGATCGATTACATCGTACTCGAGCTTGGGGTGTGTATTATGCATGTGCACATGCGTGACATGTTGGGCTAACCGCTCGTCATCTTCGCGCGTTGGCTTGTCAAGAATCAAGAAGAGTAGATCAAAACGTGACAGAAGCGCTGCAGGCAAATTGATGTTTTCCACGGGAGAAACTTTGGGATTGTAGCGTCCATACAGTGGGTTCGCAGCGGCGAGAATAGAAGTTCGAGCGTTTAGAGTGGTTGAGATACCAGCTTTGGAGATGGAAATCGTCTGTTGCTCCATTACCTCGTGGATGGCAGTTCGATCGGATTCGTCCATTTTGTCGAACTCATCAATGCAACAGATGCCATTGTCAGCCAACACAAGAGCACCTCCCTCTGAGCTCATGCTGATCAGTCCGCGAACAGGTCCTCGGACAGAAATTACCTACCAAGAACCATTTCATCTGTCACTGGATCTCGCATGACAGCAGCTGTGAGACCAACACCTGAGGAACCCTTTCCTGTGGTGTACACACCGCGGGGAGCGACCTTTGAAATGTACTTCAGCAGTTGTGACTTGGCAACACCAGGGTCGCCCATGAGACAGATGTTGAGGTCACCACGAATTTTCATCCCATCGCCCATGATCTTCGTGACTCCCCCTACTAACAATAATAGGAGTGCCTTCTTCACATCTTGGTGCCCATAGATCTCCGGAGCAATGCTGTGAGCGAGCTTGTTATATAACGCGGGGTCCCGCTGCATATCGGCGATCTGTGCTAGTATCTGTGGAGTCATTTCCATGTCGCTATACTGCTTCTTCAGCTGATGAATATGCTGTACTTCCAAATATGTATCTGTGAGTAGCCCAGCCCGAATGGCTTGGTATCCAGTATAGGGTATAGGAAGGAAAACGCCTCCAAGGTGAACTACATCTCCGGGATTCATCATACGAACAAGGTTGCCGTTCACATGAGCCGTCATCGACCTAGGGATGTGACCGACTGGGACCTGGTCCGCCTGCGGAAGATTAAGCAGACAGATACAAGATTAACGAAAGATGCAAACCATCTCTTGAATTTTGATCTCTTGGAATGGGCTGAAGCGACAGGCGCGTGTTTGCATGTGTAGAGACCCGCGAATGCTATTCTTCTTGCACTCATTCTCGTTTTGACAGTCGGTGATTGGCGAAAACGTCTTGCTCGAAATTTGTTGGAATGTTTCTGACCCACAAACATCACATGTGTAGGCATTCACGAGAAGGAGAGGCTTGACTTCAGAAACGCGGGTAACAATGCCGCGAACGGTGATCAACCGCCCCAAGTGAGCACCCTTGACATCGCGGACTGCCAGCGCGATGTCAGATCGCAAGGGCTGAAAGTAAAGATTACTAAAGTGGAATTGAGCATGACGCGCACCATTTGGTGATAATAACACGCACTATCTCCGTAAGAGATGGTCGGGAAAGCCATCCTGGACCCCTTCAGTTTGCTCGTTGCGTTCACGCCGCTGATGGAGGATAACATCAATAACCTCGTCATGATCACTAATGTCCTTGGTTGGAGTTGGCACGAGCTTGTCAACAGCTTCGCAAAACAAGTGGGCATAGCGCCGGGTATTATTTTGGATACGGGCCACAAGCTCGGAAACGGTTTTCTCATGCTTGCGAGAGATAGTGGTAAGATGAGTGGACAATAAATGGACGACTAGATTTTCACCTGATGAACGTCTTCCAGATCAATGGTTAGCATCTGCTGCTCGCGGTTTGCTATCCGTTGCTAGAAGTCTATGTATCAACATGAAGTGAGGATACCACACTGAGAAATGCATACCAGCTGTTGCATATATTTGAGCCCCTTCGTTTTGGGGCCATCTGAATCCTCGTCATCGTTATCATCCAGCGCAATATTCGCGAAGTCTTGATCCAAGTCCTTGTCGCGAGCAACACATGTTGAAAGGAAGTTCTGGATCTTGTCTACGACAAATAAGTGGCTAGTAGTAGTGTTAATATTACACACACCTAACTCGTCATCGTAGTTGATATCTATCTTGACAACTGGTAGAGACATGTTGTAGTTCGTGTACACGCGAGTCGCGTCGCGTCCGTCACGAAATAGTCACACCGTCACGCTACATTTCAGGTGCCTCCCCATAGTACAGGCGGGTGCTGCCCACCAATCTACTGCGATCTGAGACATGCCGTGAAGAAGTCGTATTCGATCACCTTCGATTCTACGGCGACAACTCTGTTGTGCTCACGGCCTAGCCAAAATGGTCGCGATTCTGAGGGTTGTGTTAATTGCCGATGTGGGTTCAAAATACACAAGAAACTGACGACGATAAACTGTCGGTCGACCTAGCCTGACGAGGCACATCCGTGGAGCAAGTCTACCTGTTAGCTACTAGGTCATATCAAGTGAATTAAGGACGCGGCTAAGTGTTACTGTGCCAGAATACCGGCTGCTGAACATCGATTCTCGTATTATGCCCTGCTATTAATTGATTTATCCATTCATAATGCAAGTTACTGCCATTTTCAAGTCTAAGTATCTGTGTGGGGCTTGGATGCGAAACCTTTACTTTCGGATGTCCTAGTATTTTACGGTTAAGATATTGTGTTGTGAGAAGACGACAATCTGCACGTGCTCAAACTGATCTGCTTTTCAATTACTTTGCTGTATACACATGTTGGCTGATATCATGAATCTGGCGAATGAATGATACAAGCTTGCGTTATTCTATAAGGAGTAATCAAGTAGACCATATCCCTTCTCGTCGTCAATGTCCCAGCTTTCAAGGGCGAATTTTATCAGAGGCGATTCGATAACTTTATCCTCGTTTTTTGACCAAGCTAGATGAACATCTCTTAGGTTGCCCAAAATGGGATCGAGCTTCTCCAGGAATTTGTGGAATGCCATCCGATCACGACGAAAGTCGGTCGCATCAACATCCTGCAATAACGTGCACTGGCACGCAAAACTTGATATGTCATTTTAGGCTCGCAACAGAAACACATACCTCTTTTCCGGACAGAGATACAACAAATTCGTTGCCTTTGTCATCTTGAAGTAGGATACACAAGCGATAGAACCACTTGCAATGTGTTTCTAGCATGTCGTCGCAACGTGGACAGTTATTGAGCGAGGGCAAGGGGCTAAGTACGGAATGACATCTATAGGGAAGATACTTGAATATCAAACCGCTCACCATGAGTTGCACTTGGTGCATCGCAAGACACACGCGTCCTCGAGAGAGAAGGGAAAGAAATCCATGACGCGTGCCAACACTTTGATATTATTCGGAGCAGGTCCCGCGACACCTTCCTGTGAAGCAGTATTCCCTGAAAGCGTTGACGATTGTTTGAGCACCACATCTGTCTCCGTAATCGTTGGGGTATTCAACATATTTTCTCTTTTCCATTTCTCTTTGTTCCTGTATTTACGTCTGAGCAGGCGCAAATCAGATTCAATATATGCCAACCTCTGCAACTGTTGAGCTTGATGGCTTGAAGAGTCGTGAAAGGGGACGATAAGAGTATCATCCCCACCCAAACACCCATGGATACCACCAGGTACATTCAAATGTCTGATACGCATATTTCGGATGATGTAAACATCACCAGGCGCGAGGGCCAATAAATTCTTGACTTGAGCATCGTCCAACTTTATCTTTACCACGCGATGATCAAGATTGTGCGCCCAGACAGCCGTTGAGACGGTGGTCGGCAAGTTAGGATTGTAAGTGTAGTCAGTGACATATAAAAAATGTCCGTCGCGCGAATTGAAGTCGATGTGGAGCAGCTACAGGAAACTTGGTCAACGAGTAAATAACTTGCTGAGAAATAGAATACCTCAACAATGCAAGTGAGGAAGTTCGTAGTCACTTCCACATCTTGGAGAAGCATTTCTGGGAAAAGATGCATTGACGTCAGCCCCGAGGTTGGGCCGGAATTCAACTCGAACTCCTTTTTTCTCCTGTAGAAGGTGTCAGCTTGTTCGAGGAGATCATGCTACAAGATACTGGCACTAGGAGAGCCCTGAGATATGGTTGCGCTTCGAGTTTGGTCTCGTCTAATTGGATAACCTTTTCCGCGCGTTGCATCGTGCCCTCCATGTAATGGCTGTTCCATATCGCACGGGCGTTGTGCAGGTACCAATATTCGCCAGGATTCATCAATTTTGCAATGTCCCCTGCACTATCCCACATATTACAGCGCAAGACTCGGTCAGCCAATTGAGGTGGACACCAAGAAGCTCGGACGGGTGGAACCGTGGCGTTAACTGTGTAGTCAGTGACATAGACGATGGTTGGACCACGGTCGTTGCTGAACTTTTGTAGCACCTTCCCAGAAAATGTCAGTACCAGTTTACTGGGTGTATTGGTTGCTTACCTCAACAGTACAGTCGAAAAAACCCTGAGGTGGCAAGTCTGGCGAGGCTTCAGAGATAAGCAGATGCCGCCTGAGAGCCGTTGAGCATTTTATTGCAGCAGACACTTTATCTCCCTCGCGTGCGCACATAGCCTTCCACCACTCTCCAATCTCCCGACAATATGCAATCTCATCGCTATCCTGAAACGGCTCCCAGTATGGAGAGTATTCGTAACCCATCCCATCGTCAATCAATTCTTTCTCAGGAGCATTACCCTTTTGGGGATGTCGTATGGAATGTTCGAGTGGATCGTAAACTGCCCAGCGTAATTTGTCGCCATAGCCTGTACCTTTCACGACACCATTGAACTCGACGAACTGCAGTGTGATATCATTACAAATTCCGTATATAATGAGATCATTGTCCGACCTTGAGCTTACGTAGAATAACGATGTCATCCTTTTGCACTTGCGGCAGCCATTCTGGATACTTCTTCTGGAAACAGTTCACTGTAACACCCTGTCGTGGCGAACCAACTGTAGACCGATCCACGAGGATAATCGAGCGACACCATTCTAGAGAAGGGTCGTATGAAGCTCGTTAGCTGTAGGATGCATTGACTCACCATTCGTGCTTGTCTTTCTCTCAGGGGTCACGTGCACCACAATTCCAATCACATTGACTATGGATGGGCCTTTCTGAACCTCAGAGAGAGAACTATAAATGTCACCCTGAGATTTAGAGTATGAAACAAAACTCAGTAAGATGGAGATCGAGCAACGGACTCTTTGCGTGCGAATACCACCCTTCAGCCGCAGAGTGGAAGTGCTAGCTTCATCCTGGACAATCGCCGTATTGCTTCCGCGCGAAACGTCAACACCACTGTCCTCCGGGATAGAAATCTCTCTGTTGGTACCTCCGCTAACGAGATGGGGCTGTGGGTGGCTGCCAGACACATTCGTCGTGGAAGGATCGGATGATGGTTCAGCTTGTTCTTGACGAGATGTGGCAACGTCAATTGGAGGTGGCTTGTCGATTATCAGTTGATTTGGGAATGCCACCCCTATCTCCTTTTCCTTGTGCAATTTGCGTTTCTTTCGTCGCCTCACCTTCGAAGAATGACCAGGTCCTTCGGTGCCAGGTTGTTGAGCTGGTCGTTTCGACTGAACAGTAACTGCAGCATCCTGCATTGGAATTAACGGCGGAGGCTGACTCACACCGACATCTTGATCACAGCAACTGGGGGCGGGTGCTTGTGGAATGGTCGACAGGACGGGAGCGTGACGAATTTCAGACGTATTAATTGTGACTGCATCTGAAATGGTGTGAACTACGCCGGGGTTGTACCATTCGTCGGTGTTTCCTGCACAACCCGAAACAGATTTAGTGCATTGATACCAATCTGCAGCAAACGTGCTCACCCTCCCATGCATCAATCACTTTGCCTGCATTAATCCCACTTGAATACTTCAAGATCACGCCGTCGGGGAAGCGAAGGACGATCGGAAAGCAGTGCGGCGCGCTCGATTCCTTGCGCTGGACAACTTTCGCCCCTTTGAGGGCGATACAGACGCGTTCGTGTGGCCGAAACGCGATTCCTTCTCTGTGGAGGACCTCCACTTCGAAACGGTATAAACCCGAGTCCTCCGCAACCTCGAGGTTAATACGGTGCTGCCTGTTTCGCGGTGGCCATGTCATGAAGACCTTGCCTTCAATGTATCCCGAATCATCGCCTTCAAAGTGCAGGAGTTCATTGACACTTCTCTTACGCGAAAAACAATTCCGCGAGTCGTCTTGTTGCATGTTTATTGTAGAGGCTGTAGTAGCCTAGAATGTGGTTGGAAGAAGACGTGCGGACCCCGGATACTCGTCATCCTCATGGAGTCACTATCACTCTCAGCTCTATACGCAAGAGTCTTGGACAACACCGCCAAAGCTTTCAGTCTGCCCATTGTCGAAGACGGAACCCAGGCATGCGTCTCACTCGTTGATAATCGAGGCTAGCTGATTCGTCCACCTCTAGGAACTCATCCAGGACGCACTGTCTGATCTCATTCGATTGGCCTCCCGAGTTGCCAGTTTATCCCTGTTCAGCCCGAATGAAGTTCTCGACGACATATCCACGCCAGATCTCCTGTACCTATGCGTCCCGTTTATCCGCGCAGAGGCGCACAACCGTATCCGGACTGTGGACAGGAATGAACGCATGAGCAACTTGGCCCAAGTTCAGGTAGGTCCAAGAACTGGCGGATTGCAAGCATGTTGCCGATACCAGTATCAGCATCATCTGAACACCTTCATCTCCAGTCTTGAAGCCTACAACATCGTACCAGAGAATGAGCGTGTTCTATATGGTCAAAAAACGTCATCTATCGTTGATGCTGCAAAGCGTAGGGAGATCAAGATTAGACAATACAAAGCCGAAAAGGACCTTCAAACTCGTGTACAAGTAATCAGGAGACGTCGGCGACCGCTGGTTTCCGAGGATGGCTCATTCAGCAACATCGAGCTAGTGGCATCTCTACTTCTCCCCTCAGAGGATGATGTCGAAGACCTCGAAACTGAGGATATCCTTAGAGAAGCTACATTACTACTTCTCAGACTCTTCTACGCCCAGGCATGTGCCCAGCTTGAAAGTGTAGGCCAGGAGAGCCAGTTGCTGCTTAATGCTCCGGCCCTACCCCCGCAACTCAACCCATCAGTAGACCAACAACGACGCAAGACTAAAGACCAGGAGGACGCATGGAAAATTGATGTGCCCCCCGAATTTCCCAACAGAGGACCGCTTTTAGATGGTTATGGCAAGGTTGGCGCGAACCAGCATGACTGCCAACACTGCTGATCATTACTATAGCCACTGAGGCCCTTCACCGTTTTGCCCGGGACTGGGTCGGATCGTTCCCGCCTGCAAGCACAGGTTTTTCGACCCGACCACCGTCTACCAACGATGACCATCGATGAATATTTGGAAATAGAGCGGCAACGGGGAGGTATCCTTTCTAGCGGACCGTAAGCCACTCTGAGAGAAGCCTTATTCTGAATTGACAGTCTATGTAGGCCCCAGTCTGAAGTAAAACCCACGTCTGAACAGCTTATTATAGATTCGGAAATGGAAGGGAGTGTGTTGGGAGAACTGAAAGCGGAGGAGAAACGCCATGAAGATGAACATTGGGCCCAATACAGAGACGCTCATCCGAGAGGCGCGGGTAACACTATGAACCGTGGTTAGCAGACAGGCAGGGTAAATGATAGCGACTGGGAAATCCCGTTGATGGATTGCAGTAAATGATTGATATGTTCGAAACAAATTGCGGTATATAATGCCACATGGGAGTAAGGCATTAGGAGAGACACATCAGCAGTTACACTGTGAAGCTTCAGGAACGGAAGGTGTTTGAGAAGTTGTCACGTCGATTTCTAGAATACCTTTGTTCAGGTCTAACAAATGTAACGCAAAGGGAATACATACTGGTGTTTTGTGCGTCTGTTTGTGGGTTGTTATCCATACCAGGTAACGACAGTGCTATCTTCTTGAATAACGATTTGACGTTATGGCCGGCCTTGGCAGACGTCTCCATAAACATGATGTTCATTTGCGTTGCCTTCTGGGTCGCTTCCTCAACCGTGACCTGACTAGAAAGGCACCGCGAGTTAGAAAAGTGTTGCATGACGCAGAGGGAAAATGCGAGGACAGACCGCTTCTCTGAAAGGTCGGCCTTGTTACCGACCAGGACGATGATGACATCGTTTCCACGTTCCGATCGTACGTCGTCAATCCATTTTGAAGTTGAGAGATAAGATTGCCGGTCTGCACGAAAGAGATAAGCCATGCAGGTTGAAAAGCGTATTGAACTGACTGGTTATGTCGTATACAACTATTGCTACAGAGGAGTCACGGATATAGGATGGTATTAGCGAGCGGAACCGCTCCTGGTGCATGTAAGCCATTCTGACGGATGACCTCTCTCAAACATCGAGTGTCCACATACCTGTCCAGCAGTGTCCCAGAGCTGTAACCGGACAGTTCGGTCCTCGAGGTACATGGTTTTGCTCAAGAAGTCAATGCCAATTGTGGCCTGGTAGGTGTTGTCGAACGTGTCGTACATGAATCTGCACGCATCCGAATGAGGGTGGTTAGTTGAGGTTGACACCAGGGCTGACCTTGTGATGAGACTGGTCTTCCCGACACTCTGGTCGCCGAGCAACACGATTTTGGTGCGCTTGGGGGGCGTTGAGGAGAAATCTGCGGTTGCGGGTGTCGACGACGCATCCATTGTCCGAGGAGTCGTGTGAGAAGCAGTACTTAATTATATGTTGGATAGCGTACTGGTTTACTTTTGTTTGGAGTCGTCTCGCCGTATCATGAAACTATCAGACAAAATCGCTGCTCATGATCCCGCTCAGCCATTCTATACGTTCGAGTTCTTCCCCCCTCGCACAGACCAGGTGCGCTCCATCTGCAGACTCATCCTCGTGTTAAAACACGTCCCAGGGGTTTGATAATCTCATCTCTCGTATCTCCCGTCTCTCCGCACTTCACCCGATTGCGATCAGTGTGACATGGGGTGCCGGCGGCTCTACTAGAGACAGGAGCCTAGACTTGGCCGGATTCACGCAGTCCGAGTGCGGCATCGACACTATTCTGCACCTGACCTGTACCAACATGCTTCCTGGCATGGTCGATGATGCTCTACGCGTATGTCTGTGATCCCTACCCTCACCCATACCCAACAAAACTCTAGGAAGCGAAAGCACGAGGTATACAGAACCTCCTAGCACTCCGCGGTGGCCAGTCGTTCCCGTCCCACATACTTCGCCAATCTCTTAATTGTTTTCATACAGATCCTCCACGCGGTCAAGAGAATTGGACGCCAATCGATTCACGATTCACATCTGGATTGGATCTTGTCAAATATATCAACTCTTCGCCCGAGTATTCATCCTACTTTTGTATTGGTGTCGCAGGTAATTAACATGACCCGACATGGACATAGGAGCCCTAATCCATAACTCTTACAGCTTACCCAGAGGGACATCCAGGCGATAACACTAGCGAAGGAGACGCCATCGATATCCTCAAACAGAAAGTGGATGCTGGGGCCGAATTTATTGTAACACAACTGTTCTACGACTCAGACCGTTTTATTGAGTGGATTCGAAAGGTTCGAAGCAAAGGTCAGTAGCCCTTCCGAGTCGATAAGGTTTATTTCTTACAGCATACAGGCATAAAAGTGCCCATCATACCGGGCCTCATGCCCATACAAACCTATGCATCCTTCTTAAGAGTCATCAAGCTGTGCGGTGCACAGGTTCCATCAAACATCATGGCAGATCTGGACACAATCCGGGTGGGTTGATTGATCAACTATGTTGAAAACTCATCTAGGAGCTGTAATAGCATGACGACCAACTTGTCAAGGATTACGGTGTCCGTCTCGCCGTCGACATCATACGGAAGATCACTAAATCTGGCATGGTCTCCGGAATTCATTTCTGTACCCTCAACCTTGAAAAGAGTGTCCAGCTTGTTCTTGGAAATCTCAGCTGGGCTGGTGGTAGTCCGATTTCCAAAAATAAGCTAATTATTGTAAGATCACCTTACTCTCTCATAGCCAAGCCTTGAGTCTGAACCCTGGATAAGGATTCTCCTCCGCTATCGATCCGCCCTCCACTTTCCGCTTCAGACTTGGTGGTAACACCGAGCCTTGCAACTACAACTGCTGCGCATGCGTTAGCAAGTAAACCAACACTAGAAACAGAGCCCCCTGGACGCGGAGAGCTTAACAATGCGGCGACCTGGGATGAGTTCCCCAATGGTCGGTTTGGCGACTACAAGAGTCCCGCATTCGGCACCCAAGATCAATGGGGTGGTTTGGGTATCAATGTACGATCGCCTCGACCCTCTAATTTATCTTGATTCTAATGCTTTTCTAGATCAATGTGGTGCCGCCCCACTGGGGAAGTCCGACTACTACTGAGGATTTGACCAAGCTCTTCCTGGACTATCTTGACTCTAACGTCTCTACCACACCATTCTCCCCTTCACCACTTTCTGAAGAATCTATTACAATCCTCGAATACTTGAAAAGGCTTACCAGCCATGGCCTATGGACCGTCTGCTCCCAACCTGCCATCGATAATGCCAGTTCTACTGACGAAACTTTTGGTTGGGGCCCAAGGGGTGGATATGTTTCTCAGAAAGGGTTTGTCGAGTTTTTTACTGAGGAGAGTATCGTTGATGAGATCGAGAGAAAAATTGAGAGAGATGGCAATGGTTGGATT
Organism: Phylloporus scabripes; assembly: GCA_038090435.1. Lineage (NCBI taxonomy): Eukaryota > Fungi > Basidiomycota > Agaricomycetes > Boletales > Boletaceae > Phylloporus > Phylloporus scabripes. The sequence continues at coordinate 14,814 of JBBPMS010000129.1, read as the reverse complement.
CATTTTTTTGCAGCAAATTTACAGGTAAGTTTGTGTTCCGACTGGAACTGGTGGCTCGATCATATCGTACCTCAGGGTGAGTGTAGGACGAATATCCCTGAGGATGGGAGGAATGCGGTGACATGGGGAGTCTTTCCGGGTCAGGAGGTGGTCCAGACGACAATCATAGAACGAGAATCATTTCTCACATGGAAGGCGAGTTCTCTGTTTTGATCAAATACGGCGGACCTCATTCGAAACATCTTGACGTTGTAGAATGAAGCTTTCTCAATATGGGCGGAATGGGCATCTTTCTATGCCCCAGGGTCACCCCAGAGAGTGCTGCTCGACAATGTGCGGAAGAAACGTTGGTTAGTGAATGTGGTGCATCACGACTTTAAGCGCTCGGACGCTCTTTGGACCTTCCTGCTCGATGGAATGGCTAACTTATGATCTTTGTAACTCATGGTGACATGATATTGCACATTCTATATGGATCGCCTTATAGCTATATGTCGGTCTGTGAAGCAGAAGTGCTACAATACCGGTAGTCTGTTATCTATGTATATGAGTCCTACCTGCATCTTCGGTGTTGCGAGTGTCCAAATTATCCAACAACGTCATCGTGTCGAAGCGAAATGGCTGACACGAACAACCAGACATTGAATCATCTTCGTTACATGCAACGGCAGGCAACATCACAACATATGTATAAATTAATCTTCGTACATTTCCCTTTCATACAAAGGCCTGGTACCTACGCAACATCTTGCAGGTCTGATATTGAAAGCGCCTGCCTTGCATGCGTTCGTCGACGAGGGTTCCCAGGCGTCACAAGTGGTCGGACCCACATCCTTACGTGACCGTATCTTGTTGCAGTCAGTAGCGCGCGAGGGAGGAATGTCAGGCAGCTTAGCATGTCAGCTTCAATATACTTAATCTGAGTGGAGTACACATTCAGCAGTCAAACGTAAAAATGACGTTGGACAACGTACCAAAACTGGCTGCACTGTAGATACATCGTTTCTGGAGGGTGCAGAATGGTATCTGGGTGTTGGAAGTTGAGGGGTTGAGCCAGCTCCACGACGATAAGCCGCCGTCAATGAGACACTGGACGCTATCGAAACTCGCGGATGATGGCCGTGGAGTTTTGGTCTATGTAATGCACCACTCGAAAAGTCCCACTGTAATGATAGTTAGAATCAGTACAAAATCAACATGGGCTGACCGACCAATATCAGTTTGTTGTCCTCTCCGACGCTACCGAACCGGTATGTCCGTTCGTCACATTTGGATGAATCAAATGCTACAGCGGACACAAAGGATGAGTGCCCTTGACACCTAGCGATCACACGTTGTTCCCATGGGGAAAATATTGTCAGAAGGTCATCTTGGCCGCCTGTCTGAGAATCTTGAAAAAGAGGTGTTGATAATATTAAAGAACTACTATACCAGGATAAGGCGTCCATCCGGTGACCACGCAACACAAGTGAGTGCACCGAAATATGATGCGTAACAATCAACGAGTCTGGGTAGCGTTCAATATAAGCAGACGAAAGCGCATAGTACTCACTGTTCAGCAAATGCATCGATCACTCTTAAACAACCATCCTCTGATATAGCGGCAACGTGCTTGACGTCGGGAGAGAACACAAAATCTAGTACGAATGGTTCGAGGTGGCCACAAATGCACAAGTAGAATAAACGCGTACCCACAACAGCACGCTTGCTCAGCCTCCAATGGCTAACGGGATTTTTTGCAACGCCTCTATCTACTCTCGCACCTCCGTTCACGTTGGCTTCGGGGTGCCATGGTGGCACAGTAACGTACATAGTCGTTAACGGATCCCATTCTCCAGCAGACTGCGACCGATTCTGAGACGCATGGGGATTAGGATGTAGGAGAGCTGAAGTTTGGATAGTGGGGACCGTCACGCTGAATACCCCGTCATCTCGCTCTTTGTCATAAACAATTATCGTGCCGTCCGCATGGGAAACGAGGAAGAGAGTGGAGGATGTGGGAACCCAGCGTACTGCAGTACAAGGGGATGAGGAAATAGACCCCTCAGAGCGAAGTGAGTGACGAGCACTGTAGTCGAGTGAGTCGTCATACCTGTTTGTTAAGACGACCATATCGGCTCGCTATGGGATCTTCAAATTAAATGAGCAGATACTTTTGGTAAACCTGAAGCCACGACACACCAAACCAAACGAGATCGCCTGTGTTAAACCCAATGACAACATCAAGTCTTTCGGGAGAAGCGGTGAGAGCATTCACGTCATGACAGGTCGGAAAAGCGGAAAAGCTGATCCTTGTAAGTGGTTCCTGTAACTTGATCGTCAGCAGTGTAGACCACGTTTAGTACGCGTATGCATACCTTGGCTTTGGCACCAACTTCATACCACATAAAAGTTTTACCGGAGTTGAAGAATACAAAAGTCGCTTCACCCTGCTTACTGGCGAGAACTTTATTCAATCCCTCGACGCACTGCATTCGCGTTATGAAAGTGGATGAAGTCGTACGCATGTTATGCTTGGGCTTGGAAGAGCTGGCTTTCTTCTTTCCTGGGGTGGACGGGTGAGCAAAAAGTTGTTGGTGAGGTTCCTGGGACATGACCAGATCTTGCACATTATTCGGTTGGCCAGGGCCCGATGTTGTATCTGGTGAGGTGAGATTGTCGTCTGGAGTATCGCTGGAGGATAAGCTTAGATCGTCCAGTTGCTGCTTTTCCTTGTCCCTTTCTCTCTCCCTCTCCTTGTCTCTGCGTAAATCCTTGTTGAGGTTCGCGCCAAGCAACTGTGCCAGACCCGGCGAGCTCACAGCATGTTTGGTGTGGTTGAAGTAGACAGTGACGGTGGAGAGCCTTGTAAGGTATGGCTGGGCGGTTGCCAATGGTACCGACACGGCGGGTGGCTTGTGTTCTTCTGTGACAGAATACACGCCTTCGGGAGCTACGAATGCGCTGTCGCTCTCCATCGCTGTTGTTGGCGACTATGTCGCGCCGCAGTCGACCTCGAGTTGTGCTTGAGGACCGTGGTTTGATCCGGCATCTACCAGCCGGTAAAGCGTCAATGGGACTCGGATCCGGATCTTGCACAAGTACTTACATCTTGTCAGTTGACCATGTTCACCTCTGCTCTACGTCCTCTCACCCGTCTGTCCACACTTGTACGTCTCCCCAATGCATCTTGCTTACTTCTTCCTCTAACATTGGGAAAACGCAGCGCCCCTTGCGGTACTACTCGACCAACACCGTTGAGCCCCCACCAGCAGGTGGTCATCTTAGCTCCGTGGCTTCATCGCAGTTTCTCCGTTTCACTCGAGAAACCGCCCTTCGCACCCCAGGTTTGACATGGACCGATGAAGATGATTCCAGTTCTGTTCGATCCATGGTGGGAGGTCGCGAAACAAGGAAGATGAACGTGTATCAGGCCATAAGAGACGCGCTCAGGTATGATGGGAGACGCTACCCATCCACTGTATTGACAAATTGGCAGCATCGCACTCGCAAAAGACGATACTGCTGTGGTCTTTGGAGAGGACGTTGCGTTTGGGGGTGTATTCCGCTGCACCATGGTACAGTTTGTACCCTTTCCACATAACGCTCAGCTTTTATGTATCGTCCGCAGGGTCTTGCAGAAGAATTCGGTAGGTTGTCGATCGCTTTTCTCGCCGTGGTGACAGACGATGGTGTACATCCGCATGAGCAGGTCGCGAACGCGTATTCAACACTCCCTTGACCGAGCAAGGCATCGCTGGTTTTGGTATCGGAATTGCATCTATGGGACACACAGCCATTGCAGAGATACAATTCGCGGATTATATCTTCCCCGCTTTTGACCAAGTATGCCCACTAATCCTTTCTCACATACAATTCTCAGCATCAATGCAGATCGTGAATGAGGCTGCCAAGTATAGATACCGCGCGGGAGGACAGTTCTCGATAGGTGGTTTAACAATCCGTACACCAACAATGGCGGTCGGACACGGAGGTTTATACCATTCACAAAGTCCTGAAGGCTTTTTTTTCGGTGCTTCGGGGCTCAAGGTCACACTTTCATTTCCTGCCTTTACTGTTTGTATATTGACACAAGTACGGGTTCAGATCGTCATTCCGAGGTCACCGATCCAATGCAAGGGGTTGCTCTTGGCATCAATTCGTGACCCCAACCCTGTTCTCTTTATGGAGCCAAAGATTTTATATCGTTCTGCAGGTAACCATGCGCTCTATCGTTGTCCATTTTTCCCTACTGACATCGAAGCTACTAGTCGAGCAAGTCCCTATCGATGACTTCTCCCTCCCCCTCTCTCGTGCCGAGGTTCTCACCCCAGGGTCGGACCTAACCCTCCTCTCCTGGGGTACACCGATCTACCATTGTGAATCCGCCATTAATCTTTTGCGTTCTCCTCCACCAAACCTAGAACCTCTTATTCCTGCCTCACTGCGGAGCGCAAAGGTAGAACTCATAGACCTACGTACCATATTACCCTGGGATGTGGAAACTGTTGCAGAGAGCGTCAAAAAAACCCGGAGGCTGGTTATCGTTCACGAAGCGGGATATACTGGCGGTGTTGGAGGCGAGATTGCAGCAGAAGTTCAGAAAAGGGCGTTTTTGCGATTGGATGCACCTGTGAAAAGGGTTACTGGCTGGGAGTGAGTACCGATTTTATCCATTGGCTGGGAATGTTCAAGTTCATTGTGTGACAGCGTACCCGCTGCACTGCAATTCGAGAAATTCAACATGCCGGATTCGATCAGGATTCTAGACGGTGTCATCGAAACCCTCACTTATTGAGTAGGCCTACCCACCCCTGCGATTGTGGGGATCAACGCTGAAAGGGATTACGGTTGTGGATACCTCAATTAATGTGCGGGTAATAAGGTGTGAGGCCTTGAGGTCCAAGGAGATGCACGAAATGCTTTAACCGTGACAATAGTATTGATACTATCATATGACCCTACGTGTCCGGTGGCTCTTCCTCGAATTCCTCCGTCACACCTTCATCTATCTCCTCTGAGCTTTGTTCTTCATCCATGTCTTCAATGCCGGTGTCCAAGTCCGGACCAGAGTCTTCGTTCTCTTCGTGAGGTGGTGTTGTCCCTTCCTCCGTGCCGCCACTAGATGAGCCCTCTGAATCATCCTCTGCCTGTACGGATTGAACACCGATACATCATTCACCGCAATCAAACCAAGCCACACATACGTCATTCTTTTCTTCTAACTGGGTGGCGTGTCTGCCTATTGGAATGTACCATACGAAGCCGCGGTTACGGACGTGTAGATTCTGAGTTCAGGTACTATGAACAATGTAATCGATGGTGTGATGGTGCACGCACGCAGTCCTCTAGGTCGTTCTCCTCATCAGACAAGTCGTCTGCCTCGCGCTGCAGGTTCCTTACATGGTTTATGCGGCCTTGACATTGGTCGACTCTAGGCAGAGGCGTTGGACCTATATGGGGTGATTTAGGGAGTACAAGAGGGACGACGGGGGGCCGAGGTATGAGCGTTGGCGATGCGATTGACATGAAACTCTACATGCACGTTAAGGACATGAACCCAGTGTTACGTAAAGGTAAAAGCATCAGTAACTCAGTTTGATGCCGTACTTAGTTACTGGTTACATCAAGTGCAAGAGAAGTAGGGGACCAGGTCTCCTGGCCATGCGTAACTCAACTTGGCGTATTCTGAACGCTTGGCGGTGCTGTGAATACGTTTGGTACATTGTCTTCTAACGTATTGCAAGTTGATCTCCCGGAGGTACCATGGCTTACATAGCTTACAGCCGCGCGCTCGTCATTTGACGCGCGTCTTTTTCGTCACTGCAGATTAGTATAACTCAGACTTATGATACATTGGCTATGGGCCCGGGAACACCGTCACGCGCTGGGCAAAAGCACTGATGCACATGGAACGCACGTACGAACATCAACCCAGGCAAACGACACACGCGCTCACTTGGCAGTAACTTGGACAGCCCATCTCTCGATCCACCCCCGACGCAGAAGAGCAGCCTCAAGGGCCACTAGGAACATGTCCCGACGCCATTTCCTGACACCCTTGACCTTTACCCACGCATCGCGGACCTTCTGCTCTCCGAAAAACGACCCATAAACGTGGCGCAGTGTGTGCTCGTGATCAACTGAAATGTTCGACACCGAATCGACAATGACGTTGGGGCCGTAAGAAGCACTCAACTGCTTCAAGACGGAGACGAGGTTTCGTGGCTTGCGAGGAAAGCGCTCGGAAAGAATGAACGGGACAGCAGAGATAATTTGTGCGGGGCTTAGTGCTCGAAGAGACGGGGAGAAAGCGGTGAATTCAAGCGTCGCCTTGCAACCCATGTTCAACGAAGGTGTTTTGCCGTTAGGAAGGTGGTCGAGACAGAACGAGGGGCACGAGGTCGACGGGCCAAGAGTAGAAGGAATTTGGGGCAGACCCAGGGCTAGGAGGCTCGAGTCGGTGGGGGGCATATTCTTGTCCACATTAGACAACCCTGGCAAACATGGTGACGGATAAGCTGGAATTCGATGGATGTATGCACAATTGAAGTGAACCACCGCATATACGTACATGACTTAGGCTATTCCACGTCAGAACCTGCGATGTGACTCGATATCTCGTAGATCGCAGGTGATACGCACCTTGGCAAGTATTCGCCACTCGAAATAACTAATCCACCACTTCCATCCAACAATTATGCATATAGTATGGCCATTTACAGCTACCCCTGAACCTATGAGATCTGCCAAGTCGTGAATTGGGTTGCGGAGCTCTATTGCGCCATCGGCCGCGTCCTCCGTGATCATTTCAAGGGGTATACGAATATGTAAACGGGGGACGCTTGCAAGCTTGATGTAGCGGCTTGGCCAAAGCGAGCACGTCGGTGCAATGAAGGTGAGGAGAGCATTAAGTGCAGCCCTGGTGCGCATGTCGTGTTTCTTCCGAGGTTGCAAGAACGCTAGGAGGCACATGATGATGAAGCCGAGAGGAAGGCAGCATGACAAGAGTCGCGCAACATGATGGCGACCCTCCCCAGAGCCAAGATAAACAGGAAGATTATGAAGGCAAGAAAAAAGGGTTCCGTTCCTCAAAGCCTCCCAGAGCACCGTGATGTCGGCGCTTCCGTCAGTCATTGCAGCGTGACGAATTGACCAGCCCATGTTAAGGACGAAGTTGAGGTCAGAAAAGTCACAGATCAACAGAAAGTTGTTTGCAATTCGAATTTGACAGGAGACCCATACATGTAATGACTAATGAACAGCAGGTCGAAAGGATCCAAGGAGTTAAGCTAAGTATTAGAGGAGAGGCGTTGGAAAGTGAATGAAGGACACTTGAAAATGAAAAGCATCAAAATGGACAAAAAAACACGACGCCAGCAGGATTCGAACCTGCGCACTCAAAGAGTAACAGATATCGTGCGAAGTCATTCGAATCTGTCGCCGTAACCACTTGGCTATAGCGCCCTAAGGCTAGTGTGTTCACAGAAAACCCATGAGGAATTATTTCCGCTTTTGGTAGACGCCTCGACTTTTGCAGTTCCGATAGTCCCTGTCTGCAACACATTTCAACTTCCACTCGCGGAAGAGAGTAGTCATGGATTGGTTTGTTTCTGTCAACGTGTAGTTCTTCAGCGTTGCTCACTTCTTAACCTTAGCCTAGAACTCAATATTCGCCAACACATTCTATCTGACCTGGCGGCGCACCAACCAGACACCGAAGATGACCTCTTGAGCATTCAACAAATCATACAATCGAAGGGTCAGTTGCCTCCAAAAACTAACGGCAAGCCAAGCAGCAAGATGCTGGATACTTTTGCGTCTAAAAGGATACACATGGTACGGCCTCGTATGGTTGTCTTTCCGAATTCCATATGTCTAATCGTTTTGCAAGACGGAGGCACAAGCACATTGTAATATTGCATACGGAGAAATGGTTTTAAACCTTCCAGAGAGGCTTGTTCATAACGAGATTGATACACTCACCACCGTTCTCTTTGATCTCTTGGATGATGCGCCTCACATTGATTATGACCAATCTTTATCTTGGGATGGTGAGTATATTTCATTGCGTTGTTCTTTTCTGACCCTTCTTTGATAGAGTGGGCGCTCCCGGATCAGCTCGTCTATTCAACTGTTTCTGCTATCCTGAGCATATGTTCCATTTACCCCAATTGGGTAAACCAGGCAGTCGACGCCATCCTGAGGTTCATCACTCAAGCAGTGCAGAAACTCCCGTTAGCAACTCGTGAGTATTCTCAGTTACGACGAGTTCGAATTAACAATTGACACGCACTCCTAGCTCTTGAGGTCCTGACGCAATTAACACCCTCTGTACATGGCCTCTATCGTGCTATCACCTCAGTGCTCTTTCCTTGGACGGTAACTCAATGGCAGCTTCTATCTCAGGCTCTTTCCGGCTTAGTCCAGGATCCAATCCTCGAATGCATTAATCGACTACTACTTGATATACATCAAGAAGTAGAGGCACACCCAGACTCATCTGAGACTTTCTTCTTCTCTCACGCCTTCATCACACGGTACATAAACTTCGGGAGACCCCTTAGCGGGTATTTTATCGTGTGCTGCGTCATGGAGTTACAGTGGACTGTACTTGCTCAAGCTCTCGTCGCAGTTTCGGCAGATGCCGTCCTTTATCGAGGACCATTGAAGGAAGCTGCTGCTGCAAACAAGGCTTGGTTGAGTCTGATGAAAAGATCTGGGACGAAGTTACTGATAGAGGACGAGGCGATGAAAGATGCATTGAACTCTACCATAAGAGCGTCCTTGCAATGTTTCAAGGATCTTTTAGTGCAGATACAGGGTATGGATACCGAACCTCCCATTGATACATATGCATGGGAGACGATGTCTGAAAGCTTGGTGAGTTTTGGCCGTCAATGTCAAGGATAGATGCTTAACATTCTTCAGAAATTAGCATCTATATGCTCGGTTGCCTTGGGAGAACTCGACCCTGACCTTTATGATTACCTTGGTTTACTTCTGAGCGACAAGACGCCAATAATGGACAACTTGGTTCAGGAGGCAGTTCTCAAAGCATTGACCGTACTTGTCCAGAATTTCCCAGAAATCGCGAAGGAACTGGTCCCTCACCTACGTCGATTTGTAACGTCACCTCTCTCGATATTCGAATTTGCGTTCAACACTGAAAAACGCTCTCCACCGCCACTTACAGCCGCCGCAAAATGCTTTGGTTTGTGCATCAAGGTGGGCCTCCTATTAGGGATTGTGAGGATTGCTGGCTGATTTCATGGGAAAGCTTGCACCAGGAGAAGATTCTGTCATGTCTAACATGTATTCTCTGTTAAACTACATTGCCGCGACAAGTCGAGAGATATCTGAGTCTTCACAGCAGCAGCTTTTGCACAGCCCGCTCTACACACCTCCTTTGTCATCTTCTACTGATCAGCTCACCATTGAAAGTGAAGATGCGGGGCTTCGGGGTCGTTCCGACGAGGAAAAACGACTTATCGGCATTACTACGATATCCATTGTGACGCGGCTTGCGCTAGAATTCGACAAGGAGGAGGTGACGAGGCTTACAATCTCTATGCTTTTGCAAAGGCTTCGCACGGCGGAACCCACAGTGGAGGCAGCTATTGCGTACAACCTCGTGGACTTAGCCTTGGTTGCTCCTGAGGATGCTTTCGTGGATGTCATTCGTGCATTCTCGGCCATCAATCGCACAGCAAATCCGGAGGATCCCAGGTTCTCTAATAACATGGTAGGTTAATCATTGCGAAAACCCAGTGCCTGCTTACCTGATATGATCAGGTATTGGCAGCACAGACCCGACTTGCTCGAGAAATTGATAGAAGACCTGATCTATATGACGTGTATTTAGAGGAGCTTCTTACCCTCTTCTCTGACAAAGGTGTCGCCATCCAGATTGCGGCCACTGTAGGCCACGATGCCAAGGTTGGTTGTTGTCACTCGTCTGTTGATACCCTCATTAATCACGAAGGCAATCGCTAGACGGAAGAGATGATAGAGCAGCTCGCCTCGCTTCTGCTTCCCATTGAAGCACTCCTGAATCATGCTGATTTTAAGCCTCATCTCCATTCAACGCCCGAGTTAACCAACTTATTCCGAAATTTATGGTTCCTATGCGTCCTTTTCCATTTTACTACTTCGGGAGAAGAGGAGAGAGAGAAGAGTGCTATGACATGGTTATTCCCTGCACTTGTGAGGGTCGCAACAAAGACGCCATGTTTGGTCCTTGAGAGCGTATCAGACGCAGTGAGTGATCTGGAGTATCGTACTGTTGTGAGGCACGAGTACGCCCATTCGGTATGTTTTTCTTTCGCTTCCAAATGCCAAATGTTGATCGACTGCAAGGTCCTGGCGAAACATCGTGCTTATCTTATACGCCATATCCCTTCCATCGCAAGTGATCTGCGGTCAATGACATCTGGTCAGGTCATCTTTATTTTGACTATGCACGACATAGAGACAATGCGTTCCGCGGCTGGTTTGCCTTCTTCCTTGGTTTCTTACTTCACCAATTCAAGTCTGAACAATCAAAGTGGTCTCAATACCTGCATGGATGCTGTCGCTGATAATGTAAACTTTCTCTCTCAAACAACCCTGGAAGAAACTAACGATACGAATAGGTAATTCGGGATTCCAGTGTCGATCTGAACGCCCAGGCTGCGGAGCAAGCCCTCCCATGTCACCTTTCATCGGAACTGTGTAAATTGCTCGTGGCTAGTACCCATCGCGTCGCGCGCGCTCGCGAGGTCGCGTCGAGATACCTCAATCGACTGATTACCTCATTTCCGTCGTTGATGTGCGATGCAACGCTTGTGTATGCCATCCTTGAGTGTCTCACACTCCTGAGACGAGCATGTGAGAATGAGTACCTCGACGAGGTTTGTTCCATGCTTTGATCAGAGGTTCTATGCCCTCACTTTGTCATTGTAGTACAATCCCTTATATGAATTCCACTCTGAACGCACAGGCATGCATCTGCAACTGACAGATGATTACAAGGTCAGAAACGAAATTTTGCGGCAATTGCAACGCCATGCAAGCAATTGGTTCGAGCTCGCATTGAGTCGTGCCCCAGTAGAGCTGCAGGCAACTCTCCAGGTTTTTGTTTTCTCAGACCTTGACACACAGTGTATAACATCCCAAAACAGAGATACCTTGCTGCGACACAATCCCTCGCTGGCCCAGACACATCTGAACTAGGCGCATCTATGGCGGAAAGGTTTGCCAAGGCTTTTGGGCCACCGCATAGACAATTAAGTGAGTGATGTTTTGATGACAAGTCAAGTTTCTGAGATTTTTAAGATTCGCTTCGTTCCTTATCTAACTGGGATTACGATCGTGCCAAAGCGTTTGCGAGTCAACTTGCTAGTAAAAGCTACTTCGCAGGCGAAGCCGCTGGCCTACGCTTGGCTAGTCGAAAAGGCAGGTGGTCCTGTTAGGCCAGTAAAAGTAGCTCATGTATGTCAAATGCAGCTCAAGACATCTTGGACAAAGTTCCTCCACAAAATGCAACTCTCACAGACATCTTGGCACTCAGGAACAAGCTGGAAGATACCATGAATGCTATCCTGCGGAAGACTAGTACTTTGACTGTTCAGGACCTCAAACGTCTATTGTTCCGTTGCGCGGCGACTCTCATAGCGTTGGATAAGGTATATTTTAATCACATCGCCTAAAATTTATCACCGAAAAAACTATTAGTGCGAGTATATTCTCCTCCATTACCTCGTCGCTCTACCATTCGAGGTGTTCACACCATCTGCTATTGCTGCTGGGATTGAGGTTTGGACGTGGGTGATAGCGGAGAAGCCAACTGCCGAGGTTGTCCTCATAAGCGAGATTTTGGCCGCTTGGTTTGCAACTGTGAGAGACAGAAAGGGAGTTTTTTCCCAAAGCTTAAAGTCCAGTATTTTCCCGGATATCACAGCTTTTGTCATTACTCACATATCCGTCTCTACAGCTATGACGATCCATTCTACCACCCGATAGGATATAGTCCTACTGATAAGGAAGAAATCGATGGTGCATCCTCCAACGCCCGACGTCTTCTTTTGCCGCATACACTTGTTCTGCAAATGCTGTTCAGCCGCCTACAAGCTGCTCGCTATCGACGATCGGCAGTTATATTTCTTATGCAACAACTTGTCTTACGGTCTAGCCATGCCCACAAACTATTTAGGTGGGTTACATACCAGAGAGCATGGATAATTACTCACCGTGTCTTAGTACGCATCCGCTTGCTCGCGAATTGCGCTATTCCTTCCTTCTGTTCGGCTTCGAAACGTTAAAGAGCTCGAATTTAGACGTCTTTGCCGAGTGTACCACACGCGAACACCTTTATCGTACTGCATACGCATGGTTTGCTGTCCGGCCTCAGTAAGCGGCGCACCTTTTGTGGTGTCCGGTTGTTTAGCGTATTCACAGGTGGCCCTTTGGGGCGAACCGTGTTCAAGTTGATGCCGATATCAAAATTCTCATGGAATTCTCTGGGCATCTTCAGACCGACTCGATCAGAGCCCTCCAATCTTTATCCAGCCTACCCCCTACTCAAACAATCATAAAGCGCTCATGTGAGAACGGTTTACCATTATCTATGGATCAGACTAACGCTTAGTAGTCTACACAACCCGTCTTAAGAATATCAACCATCCACTTCGACTGTTGGTGGAAAATGAGATATACCGACTCACAGTGTGGGCAAATCCTACAAATGATACGAGTAGGGGTCACGATCATCCTGGGACACTGGAACGGACGATACCGGAGGTGAGACTAGGTCCAATTTGCTTGGACAGCTAATCGATCCGTGGATAGAGTAACTGGCCCGTAATCGTGCGGAGTGTATGGGATATAGATCCAGACATAGCTATCCATATGATGGAACGCTTCAGGAGTCCCTCAGCACACGCCGAAACCCAAAGGCTTGTTCGCGCAAATCCCGCCCTCGTCATGCACACCGCCGAAGGTCTTCGCTACCTAATCGATGACGCTACCCGTCTCAGCCAGAAGAGGGAACCAAAGGTTCTACTATCTTGTGAGGAAGTCCTAACGTCAGACTAATGATGTTTGGTAGCACATATTGCTCTGGGCCCCCGTCCCACCAGTAATTGCTGTCACGTTTTTCGAGAAAAAATACCACAACGACTCTTACTTGCTTCAATATGCTCACCGTGTTCTCAAAGAGCACTCGGTCGATTTGACTTTTTTCTTCGTGCCGCAAGTGGTTCAGGCATTGCGATTCGATGACCTTGGTGAGTTCTGTTCTACGACGAAGAATCAGAGAAATGAGACGCGCGTTAGGTTATATTGCAAGATTCATTCTTGAAACAGCTATGATATCGCAATTGTTCTGTCATCAGATCATTTGGAATATGAGAGCAAACTGTTTTAAGGATGATGCAGCAGAGATAGTATGTCCTGTAAGCCTACTCACTGAACCAACATTCGAAGGGTTTTATTCTAGGAGGATCCTATGAAGCCGGTTCTTGACAGTATGACCGATCTGGTGGTTGGATCACTATCAGGGGAGGCGAGATCATTCTATGACAGAGAATTTATATTTTTCCACCAAGTGACGTCGATATCTGGAAAGCTCAGGCCGTATATAAAAAGACCTAAGCCCGAAAAGAAGGTGAGTTTACTCTTCCCCTCTGAGTCCTTTCGTTGAACGTGGTATCTCTTTTTCCAGGCGAAAATTGACGAGGAAATGGCTAAAATTCGCGTTGACATTGGTGTCTACCTCCCGAGTAACCCAGATGGGAAGGTTATCGACATCGACAAACTATCTGGCCGCCCGTTACAAAGCCATGCAAAGGTTAATCTCATTCGCCAAGTAATAATACTAATTTGTTTGATCAACATTCCAGGCACCTTTCATGGCTACATTCAAAGTGAGGAAGGAACGGGTTGTAGTGGAGACGGATCCTGAGGCATTACTGGACGCTTCTGGCACTGAGAAACGTGAAGAATTCGACGTTTGGCAACAAGCCATATTCAAAGTGGGCGATGATTGTCGCCAAGATGTCCTTGCGCTTCAGATTATTGCAATGTTTAAGAACATCTTCACCAGCGTTGGTCTGACCTTGTACCTCTACCCGTACAGAGTCACGGCCACCGCCCCCGGCGTAAGGTTTACCCTACTTGAGCTGCTTGATACGCTAATTGGGCTACGTTAGTGTGGCGTTATCGACGTGGTGCCAAATGCTACATCGCGGGATGAAATGGGTCGTGCCAAAGTCAATGACCTCCTCGATTTTTTCGTCTCTAAATATGGAGGGGAAGAAACTGTTGCTTTCCAGAGAGCCCGTCTTAACTTTATCCGGTCTATGGCAGCATATTCCGTGGCGTGTTATATTCTACAGATCAAGGACCGACACAATGGCAACATCATGATCGACGGTGAAGGACACATCGTCCATATAGGTTGGTTTCACCGAGAATGAAAGTCCACTGTTGCTCACCATACACGTATCAAGATTTCGGCTTCCTATTTGACATAGATAAGTCTACGCTGCCTGTTGTGCTAGACATACTGACATGGTATTATTCGGGATATTTACGGCCTGGAGTGAGTGCTCTCGAACCCTGCAGCCATCTTTTGACTCACTTGCATGACGCAGGGTGTCAAATTTGAACCAAACTCCTTCAAACTTAATCATGAAATGGTTGTTCTGATGGGCGGCCGGCATTCTCAAGGATACGAGCTTTTCCAGCAGCTGACTGTTAAAGCCTTCCTTGCTTTACGGCCCCATGCCGATCAACTGGTCAGCACGGCGCAGCTCATGTTAGGTACAGGTCTACCGTCTTTCAAAGGGGAAGCAA
>JBBPMS010000128.1:39267-51158 GCA_038090435.1 Phylloporus scabripes | reverse complement strand
GGTGATATGGCGGTTCTGGACGAGGAGAAGAGAGAACGTAGAGTGAGCTTGCCGGTCTCTGTCCCTTCGAATTGGATATGATATCCATTCTCCGTCTCAGATCGCGCGCGCGCGCATGGAAAAGGCGACTGCGGCAGCTCACGCACGTCAGCGGGTGACTTTCAATCCTGAAACCACGTCCTTGCAACAGAAATCGCAGGGGATACAAAAAGCCAAACGTAGGGTCTCCCTCGGCGTCGCCGTGAATGCGGAGACAGGTAAAGTCGTCGAGGGCGCTGTGGGGGTAGCGGGTGTCAAGAGGAAGAGTCAGAGGCGACACACTATCATGAATACTTCCGCCACCGATAATCGTATCAAGGATGCTCAAGAGAAGCGGGTGAGCGGTGATGGTGCGCTGGTCTCTGGGTCTCATCAACCGCACACAGGCAGCGATTCCAAAGAAGGCGAAGACGACCACTCGATTACCGACGCAAGACGAACTCATCGCAAAGGCACTCGACACCGAAGAGGGAAACACTATGGAACATCGAAACTACCTGCGTCTTGAAGAAGAGAAACGTGCCAAGGCGCGTGTGGTAAAGCAATCCATCGAAGGGCCCGTTCTGCGGTGGATCAGCAAAAAGGAAGCAATCCAGGTGGAAGTCCAACTCCCCTCACCTCCGCCTCCGACGGCCGCAGCGACGAGCGCCAATCTGTATTCAGGCAAGTACAGCTTTGTGTATACGTCTGGCGTAGGGGCGAGCACGGTAGGAAGTCAAGCATATAGTATGCCATTTTACACGTATACACCGTTCGCTTCGAGCATGGGGTCGAAACCGCAAGTGGCCACATCAACCAATGGGTCGACGTCGTATTCGATTGGGAATCCGTCCATGTCCTCTGTGGGTACATCGACAGCCCTCTCTTCTACCCTTCCTTTAAAGCACGCCGTCCCTGCCGTTTCCTCTGTCCCATCGAGGCAGCAGCAGACACAACAACCACAACCACAACCACAGCTTCAAGCACAACCTCAGGCGCAAGCACAGTCCTCAACGCAACCTTCATCGATCCTATTCCCGTACTCGCCCGTCTCTGCTGCACCACTCATCGCTCACCGCTCTGAAGACATATGCAAAAACTACGTTATCCATGAACTTTCTCAATCCATGCCCTCCAAACCACCATGGAAAGATACGATGTCGGCCATGTTTGGGAATCACGTGAAGTGGGACGAGGTGAAGGTTTTCACGGGCAAGGGAAGACCTTTGGGTATGTCTTTTGTTTCTCCTTTTATGTTTTTGCTTTATTTCTGTGTGTGCTTAGATTGGTACTAACGGCCGCTTCATTATTTGACGCTAGCCCGGCCGGTCCGTACGTGTCCTATCACGGGTCAACCCGCCAAATATCTTGATCCGAGGACGAACGTCCCCTTTGCCAACTTGGCTGCGTACGACGTGTTAACGCAAGTCTTTGGAAGAGAATATGTGTGGTGTAGTGCGTTAGGTTGTTATGTTGGTGTAAGTGAGACGCGTAAAGACACGGTCTCGGGAGAGAATGCGGGTGCAGAATCGAGAACAGGGGATAGGAGTGGTACAGATGGGCATGGAGACGGAGACGGGGGACCAGACGATGATCGTGAAGGTGATGAATTGGAAGAACGTAGTTGGAAGCGCCCCAGGGTCAGAATGACAGAGGATTGACGGATGAAATACTCAGTCTGAGCAATTCCACGCAAGTACCAATACAAACTCGTTTTGCATATACGTTGATCCTTGTGCCTTATCCACCCTTTGATCACGCGAGTCCGAATGTCATCTACACCGTCATTTCGTCCCCTTTCGCGTCCTACAACGCATCCGTATACCATGCACTCACACTCGGCAACGACACGTCCAGGAACCTCTGCTCGCCCGCAGACTGCCGCATCGACAAGGCACGAAGGAAGCTACGTGATCGCTCTCCTTGAAAGCCGTGGCGTCGCGCACGAAGTGGGCATCGCAGCCATGGACAAGGACACCGGACGCGTCATGCTCGTCCAGGCGAGTACTCTCCAAGTGTCATATTCGTCGTCTGACCACGGTCGTAATATAAGCTGGCGGATTGTTCAACCTATGTAAAGACACTGCACCAAATGCACATTCACTACCCTTCGATCGTTCTTGTTCCTGATACCTTTATCGCTGCCACTGATGCGACGCTGGCGTCTGCAGGAAGGAAGCCACCAACGACGGCCCTATTGGTCCAGTACATCATGGAAGAGTTTTCTGGTATCCCTGTGGAACCAGTTGCGAGAAAGTATTGGAATGACGGTGCAGGTATGTCTATTGACACAGAAATATTGTCTCGGGGTAACACGCAATAGGGATGGATTTCATCACTCAATTATGTGTAGAGAATGACGAACGGGCTGCCACGCTGGTCGCTGTTTCAGACAAGTGCGCATACATGCGTCTTACGCTATGCCATTCGCTGATATGAATGCGCGACAGATACTACGCACTTTCGGCTGCCTGCGCATTATTCAAGTATGCCGAAAGCCGTTTGAACATTCGATTTTCGGCCGGCTCACTTCGCATGCATTACGCATCTGTTGAAGGCACGATGATGATTGACCCTGAGACAGCGAAAAATCTTGAGTTAGTCAGGAATATGCTACGCAAGAAATCGCCGCACACACTCTTTGGGTGGGATATTATTTTGTGCGATGCTTTACCTTTTTAAAACGCACGAGGGCAGTGTTCTCAATCACACGTATACTGCAATGGCTTCTCGCCTGTTGCGCACAAATATCTTGGCCCCATCAACAAGTACGTATATGAATCTTCATGAATTGTCGAGGGCCCTGAGCCTGACGTCTGGACATCCACTTCCCAGGCATCAATGCTATCAATGCTCGCCTTGACGCTGTAGCAGGCACTACAATGTCGATCGTCCTGCGACTCAATGCTGATTCGTTATACAGAACTCGTACAGAACGAAGATCGGTTCTCTGAGATACGGGACGCACTCAAGCATCTCAACAAGCAGGACTTTGATAAATTAATATCATCGGTCAGTGGGTCCAATCCCCACCGCCATCGGTCCCTTATGTATTTAGTCGTTCAGCTTGCAACGTTCGAAGTCCGCCCATCGCACTCGGCCAAGTCTGCCTCTTCCCGAGTTTCGCAGATGCTGTCACTTCAGAATATCATTCGGAGCTTGCCTTTCCTTCGGAAAGCGCTTGCAAGCAGCAGTTCTCAACTATTACAAATCATCCATGAGGTATGCAAACGTGTCAGCAAACAAAACATTCGTTCTACGCGCCTCTTAGATGATTTCTGACAACCGTCTGGTGCTCATTGCGGACCTTGTTGCTGACCATCTGAACGACACTGTTGGTTCTAACAAGGTTTGGATTACGTGAGGCGCAGTGGTATTCGCTGATACTATCGTTACATCAGGGCGGTCTTGCGGCAATAAATGCCAGGGTATATGCGGTAAAGGTAAAATTCGGTTCCAGACTCAGCGGATTCGCATTGAATTTATTCTAGGCTAACCGTAACCGTCTTCTCGACGTGGCGCGAGAAACATTCAAGGAAAACGTTGGTGATATATACCAGTTGAATACTGCGTTATCACAGGAGCATGGTTTACCGATAACGTTGGTCTATCAAGAAAGCGGGTTCATGTTTGCACTGAAGAAAGACGACTTCGAGGGAGAGTTGCCCAAAGGTTTTTTGAATGTATCACCCCAAAAGGGGAGATGGATATTTTCAAGCATGGAATTGGTGTGTGTATACCTACATCGGTTCAAATATGACTTAAATTCTGGTTGTTTTCAGAAGAAGATGAACGCGCGGATGAAGGATGCGCTGGATGAGACCCTGATTCTCAGTGACAAGTGAGTATTGGTTCGTTCGAAGCAGGGGTGGTTGAATGGTGCCCGCAGAATTATCCAGGAGCTTGTGACTGAAGTTTTGTCACACTCCGGCGCCCTATACACTGCATCCGAAGCGGTACATACTTTTATTTCACCGTGTCCATGATGTTTATCCAAACAGGTAGCTTTGATCGACCTCCTCTGGTCATTTTCCCATGTTTCTATCAGTGAGTATCAACGTGCGACCCAGAAACCAGTGTTAATACACTGGCCCTCATCACAGTGAGAAATTATGGTGACGTTCATATTGCTGCCCCAAGTACACATTGATGAACTTTACCCCATTATAACAGTCCGCCCTGAGTTCACCGGTACACTTGCGGTCAAATCAGGTCGGCACCCGATCCTCGAAACTGTCAATGCTGCAGGGACATTGGTTGCAAACGATATCTACTGCTGTGATGCCTCTCACTTTCAAATCATCCAAGGGCCGAAGTGAGTGGATGCCCCCTTCGTGGAAAAAAATAACTGATTGTATTATTGATAGCATGTCAGGTATGCGAAAGTTGGGAACCAACAAAACTTCATTGACATGTTTCCAGGAAAAAGTACGTATCTCCGTCAGACTGGTCTTTTGGTGACCATGGCCATGTGTGGTTGCTTCGTTCCTGCCGAATACGCAAGCTTCCGGTGGGCTTTCTGGCTCAAACCCAACATACGGAAACTGATATGGTTTACAGTATCCATGACGCTCTCTTATCTCGTTTGTCTAACGACGACGATATGGAGAAAAGCTTGAGTACATTCGCAAATGAGATGACTTCCTCTGCGATGATATTAGGGAAGTTCATCCATTTTCTAAGGATTCATCCTTACCCAAGGTCTAGGTCTAGCAACGTCTAGAACGCTTGTCCTGGTGGATGAGTTGGGCCGTGGCACTTCGCCTTGCGAAGGGGTTGGGATCGCACATGCCATTGCAGAAGAACTTATCAAGATTAAGGTGGGCGTGTGGTTGGAAATAGGATATGCTGACTCGCTACGTTTAGTGCTTTGTATTATTTGCGACGTCCGTTTGGTTTCTTCAAACCCTTGATGTCATATTAACCATCGCTTCTAGTCATTTTAGGGAGCTATCAACAACACTGTCTCGGCAACCTTCGGTAGTAAAGTGAGAGTTCGAATCAGTGTTAAGTGCTGAATAAATACCTGATATTTTTCAGTCTGCATCTTTCCGTCCAGGTCGGTGACTATCGTCTGCCAACTCCAAGTTACGCTGAATTCTCTTAGCGCACGCGAAAATCAGCATCCAGCCTTGGCATGGTATTCAAGTACAAGTACGACCTCTGTGAACCTTTCTAGTATTAAAACTAACTGTACAGAGTCATGGATGGCATTCCTGAAGACATGGTCCATTATGGTTGGCTCCCACCCGCCAGCAGGTATCGCCACTAGAATAGTATTCTCACAGGACTTGAACTTGCTCGACTTGCCGACTTGCCCAGTGATGTCATTGAAGAAAGTAAGAGAGTGGCGGATGCTCTGGCGGACCTACATGCCCGAGTGGAAGAAGAAAGTCAAACGACGATTATGGCGACGCGTCGCCGTGCCGTTTTGAAGGTGCGTTTCGTGGGCATCCAGTAGCTTCGCTGTGAAACCAACCATGGGATATTTGGATCACGGGCTACTCAAGCTCCGCTCGCAACTCACGCAAGCCTTGGACTATTCCGCACTGCCCGAAGAGGAACTGGTAGCGTATATCGCGCGGTTTCAGAAGGACCTTATCCAAGTTTTCCACGAGACATCTTTTTGATATTTCCCCTTTTGTTCTCACATGTGTTTGCAATTTATTTTCACCAACAAGTGTGGTGGATTGGGCTTATCGTTATCACAAGCATACGGACAAACGATGATTACGACATCAAATCCAGTGTCATCGCACAACTCTAACATTTTCAAGCATTCTTGGCCCAGCCAAATTTGTAGGCCACGTCTGATATCTAGCGTAGCCGCGGACACAACCCAATTGAGTGGCCCGAACCCATATCTACCCGTAGAATGCGCACCCGGTCGCAAAGTGCTTCCTTCTACTGCCACTCCAGCTGTGCGGTGGCACTGATCGCGCGCCTTCTTCCAGTGATTCATACTTTGGACTATGGGGAACTGCGTCTCATGCCTTCGATCAAGTCAGAGCAACAATCGAATACACCCTCGGAAACTCGATTTTATCAAGGGACTGCCAAGTTCATGCCCTACGCTACCCATCCAAGAACCGACACAGTCATTTTGGACGTTTCCACCATCCACCATTGCTACCCATCTCTCTAGCGAAAGTTTCCCTACACATGCAGATGTCGGTGAGAGGGCTTTGCCTTGAAACAACCATTACAACCATTGTTTATTTGTTCTCCGCATTGCAGTGATCATTGGGTCTGGGATATCTGGTGCATCTTTCGCGAGGACCTTGCTCGATATTGACCAGGGACGAAATGACGATAGTAACCCGCTGAGCGTCGTCATGCTGGAGGCACAAGAGACATGTTCTGGGGCTACCGGCAGGTGGGTTAGGGCGCAGTGATCAACCGAACAACTCATCTGACCATTTGTCATCCAGGAATGGAGGGCACATTAACCCACCCCTGTTCCACGATTACGAGGACCTGAAACAGAATCTTGGCAAGGCTGCAGCGCAGCAGATTATGCGCTTTCGAATTGCGCATCTGAAAGTATTAACCGAGGTCGCGGAAGCAGAGGCCAGTGATGCCGACTGCCGGGAAGTGGACTCAGCAGACGTTTTCTTTGACGAGGTGGTTTTCGCAGAGGCGAAGCGCAAGCTAAGCGTTTTTGAGGCGGATATGCCAGAGGAAGCTAGCACCTTCCGCGTTTTGGAGGGAGAAGATGCTCGCAAGGTGCGTGGGTCACCTGTCTATCAAGTTCGTGTGACTGATCTGAGTGGCATGATCGCCAGATATATAACTTGTCATCGTTCGTCGTTGGCTGCATCGCAACACCCGCGGGAGCCGTACATCCCTATCGCTTTGTCACAGGTATCCTCTCTCGGCTTCTAGAGGAATATCCCAAGTTGTGAGTGTCGTTTCTTGTCCCCCGATCCGCCAATTCTGGTTTCGACTAAATAATCGCTCAGCTTTCGACTTTTCACACAGACACCATGCACGTCCATCGCCGACCCTTCGTCTACGAATCGATTTTATACCCTGACAACGCCTCGTGGGTGTTTGACTGCCTGCCATGTCGTCCACCTCTCCAATGCATGGATCGGTGGGCTTATCCCTGGACTTGCAGACCTCGTATACGGAGTCCGAGAGACGATGAGTGCTCAACGGCCAGGAAGAGCTCTCGAGCTCCAGGCGGTCGGGAACAAGGACAAGGGCCACGGACAGCGATCTTACATCTTTTATGACAGCCCCGAACAAAAGGGCTTTGACTACCTCACGCAGCTCTCGGAGGGAGAGCATGAGCTCATGTTTGGTGGTGGTCGTGAGGCTATTCTAGATACAAATGTCAAGAGCGGACAGGTATGCAAACCCACAACAAACGGTATGTATGACGTGCACAGCGCGGCCCATGTATCCGGAGCGCTCCCTGTCTATTTTGGAGCTGCCAACTGGGGGGCTGAAGGGATTTCTGTTGCTGAAACGCAATTGGACGATAATCCCCACCGACAAACCCGAGATCCGTGGGCTGCGGGAAGAGTCAAGGCACTTTGGAGTGGCGTAATGAGTATCTCGGTGGACGAGTTCCCATGGGTGGGTCGAATTCCCAGCGCTATCTCCGGTCGGCGGTCGCCTATATCAGGCATGATGGCATTGGAGAAGGATGGGAAAGCAAGGACAGCAAACCCTGGGGAGTGGGTTGCGGCGGGATACTCTGGCGAGGGAATGGTGCATGCGTGGTTATGCGCACAAGCGTTGGCGTTGATGGTGTTGGGTCTTGATAATACGAGGGACGCGGAATCCGAGGGACACTATGGTGCGGAGCAGACTGTTGAGGAGTGGTTCCCGGCGTGCTATCGAATCAGTGTGGAACGTTGGAGAAATGCTCGCAAAGCATGGAAGAAGGGGTTAAAGAGCGGAAAAGGGAGGGTTGCAGGGCGAGGCGGAGGGGGAAGGATGAAGATCTACGAGCGTGTCTGAGTAATGTGCTTTGTTGCTGATACCCTAAGAATGTTTGATTTCATAGAAGTATGTCGATGTCTTCTACCACTAGAATCTAGAGTATCATTGATTGGCGTACGTACCCCATTCGCAACTGGCTCAGGTGAACCACAGGGAGAGCTAAAGGAGCTCATGGAGGTTATAAAAGTCGGTGTCAAGACGTCTCGACTAGTACCATACGAGGCATGGTAATAAATCACATCCCCCCGCCCACCAAGCCACGCACATATTGAGATCGGGCCTATGGTCAATTCGGTCGTTAAACAGGACAAAAGCATTTGGGGAGCGGTGCATAAACGCGGGAGTTGGCAACTGAGCGGAAATACAACTGCCAGAGTTACCCGAGCCACCTGAGGACCTCATACGAGCCGCAGTGACAAAAGGAAACCGAAGGCACAAGGGGGTTTTGCAGATGGTCGAAGCGCCGTGTCAGGTCAGGTAACCATATTGGGGCCAACAGAACGCGTACGAATGTTGTCATGAACAGCAAAGATGGAAGTAATTTGGGAAGCAGGAACTGGTTGAAAGTGAAAGCGTACTGCGGAAAACGGACGAAGACGATTCATATCATTTCAGAACATCTTCACGCCGACCTTGTCAACGAGGAAAACCTGCAGACTGACTTAGAAGTGTCATACGATATGTAGATGCAGACTCGCCGTGCTGGACGCCCGGGTAAAGGAATTACTGACTAGCAAGGCAAGGCGTTGTACGGGTGCAAGAGTGCTCCATGAACCAGCTAGTGCCCAGCGTGTTGTAAATGCTTCAAGGAATCCACGGATGACTTGCTATATTTTCCAGGCTTGAGCACTACCGGCACGGGTGTGCGCATGGACCCGTGGTCACTGATTTGGCGTTGTGTTTAGCCTCGGAAGACTACTATTCGCAGCAGAGGGGACGGGGTCTTCGAATTGATGTATGAAGGTTCGGGTCATCGCTGAGTACTGAGTCTCAAAAGCTGTGGCACACCTGCGATTGAATGCGGAGCGCTTCAGTAAACACCATGACTCCACTCTTCAGACCATACTAATCCCGGCTGGATTCAGGAATTGCTTGCTTGATTAGGCTGCGCTCCAGGCTCAGACCTGCCTTGGCATTGTGATATTGGCGGTTCGTTCAACGACTTCGACCGCCGAGGTATGTTTTTGATCGCTACAGTCGAAAAGGCCATAATGCAACACGTTTGGGACTAGAACCTGGTTTACATCGAGCATTTACCTGCATCATCTCTTGCCTTGTTTGAAATAAGATTTTGACTCAAAAGTCCTGCATTATGACCTTTTCTACTATACATTGAACCGAGGACATTCTTTGAGATCATTCTTGACAAGGTGCCCTACGGTCATCGTCAGAATAGGAGTTTGTCAAACAGTTTGACTTACCTACACATTTTGACAACAATTAGCCTCTCATTCAGAGGTTTGGATGGGGGAAACTAGGAGTCATGATCCACGCTTTGACCCAATTCACCCTCTCCGACAAATCTTTCATCTCGCCCCCAATTTCTCGGTAGGGAATTGCAAGCTCTGCGAGCAATGCACGGAAGACGTAGAAGGAGCTTGCATGCTGCTCCAAGCTACGCACCCCATCGTCCACGAGCCATTCCGGTACCGGTTTAAGGAGCAGGAACCTGGCCTTTCGATATTGTTTCAGTGCGTTTTGAAAGGTGGGATGTTCAACCAAGATGTTCTTTTTCTGCCTTGCCTGATGCTCGTCTGTTGCAGTCAGGACTGCATATACGACTGGGTCTACACCCGACCTGTCGCTGAGGATCACGGTCTCCCCCGCACTCTTTGCCCTCTGGCGAACCTCTTCCTCTCTTTCTTGCTGCGCTAACATGATGGCGCTCTGCATCTCTATTTTACTCACGTCTTCCCTTGTGAAGCCTCGTCTTTTCATGACTTGGCGTGCCACTTCCGTGATGTAGCACCACGAGCGTAGTGTCAGGGATTCCGCGAGTGCATTGCAAAGTGTCGTCTTTCCGGTGGAGGACGGTCCAATGATGTATACCTCTGTGAGGGGGATTCCGTGGTCGGTCATCTTTGCGAGGTGGTTTGGTGGCAGGTGGGAATACCAACGGGCGTTTACTGTGCTTCGCCCTCCTAAATACGCAGCAGATATCTGGGACGTCTGGGGGTTAACGCACAACGGACGTTTGCGTTTATCATCGAACTCCCATCATCATCGCAGCTCTTTGTCTACAACCTCGTGTTTCCAGGCCTCTATGACATTTACCTTGCTTCAAAATCCTCCCCAAGACCAGGAATCATGGCGTTTCACAATTCCAGATAGCAATCTTTCCCTGCCGAGAAGACGAAATGAAAAGAATATCTATGGAAAGTTCCTCAAATTCACTGCGGATGCCATCACTCTGGAAATTTCTCAGTTTCCGAGTAATCGCATCCTGCGAAGTGATGATCCAAAAAAATTCCTCCTCGCTTCCTTTGAGAAGCTGCGATTTCCAGAGGGTGGTCTGCGTGCCACTACAGACTATATCACCCGAATGATGAAAGCTGGCGTGTTCCTCAATGGCGTGCAATACCGATTCTATCATCACAGTAACAGCCAACTAGTAAGTAAGGGGCATCCTCTTGATTGCCGAAGCTGACAGTTTGACAGCGAAGCAGGACATGTTTTATGCGACAAGCAAATAATGATGCCGAACTGGATGACAGGATATATGTGTTGGGCGATTTCGGAAGAATAATGAATACCGCAAAACGTAACTCTCTCATTGTCTCACATCATCCACTGCATCTAACCATCTATGCTCAGGAGCAAAGCGTATCGGGCTACTCTTCTCTGCGGCGGAGCTCGATATTCAGTTGGATCCTAAATGGGTAACTGACATCGGGGATATCGAGAATGACGACACGAACTTTTCTGATGGATGTGGACTCATGGCGAAACATTGGGCTATCCAAGTCAGTAAGGCGAAGCGAATCATTTTTCGCAACCAACGTTACGTCCCATGTGTCCTTCAAATCCGGTAGGGTCGTCCTTTCCAAGGACGTGATACTGCACAACTGACCCACCTTCCTAGTTACTTGGGGTACAAGGGCGTCCTTATGATGCATCCAGAGATGGACAAAGAGAAAAAGTATCTAGCCAAGTTTCGCAAGAGCATGAAGAAATTCACGACTACGCAAGATCATTCGTTCTCAGTCGTTGGATATTCAAAGCCTTACGCCTTTGGGCGTCTGAATAACGACATCATTGTTCTTCTCTCGAGCCTCGGAGTAACCAATGAAAAGCTAGTGGCAAAACAAGAAACGTACTTCCGGTGGATCGAGGAAGCTTCCACTGACGTGACAAAAGCGATCGATTTCGCGTCCTGCCTTGAACAATATGACCTTGCAGAGCGTGTCCTTCTTAACGGTTTGGACGATCCCACGGTCACCGCCCAAATTCGGAAAGCTCAGATGGCCGAAGTATCTCAGTTTCTGAAGAACGAAAGACCCAGAGCTAGAATGATTATCCACAAATCCCGTCTCCTCTATGGAGTCTGTGACCCCTTCAAAGTCCTGAAGGAGGGCCAGGTCCACGTTCGGATCACATCGCAAAAGGGAGCCACAACACCAATTAATGGTGACGTCCTCGTGGTCAGAAATCCTTGTCTTCATCCAGGTGTGTTGGCACGCATCTATCGCCGTAGACAGTTTGCCTAAGTGCTTTACAGGCGATTGTTTGAAGCTGAGAGCCGTTTCGCATCCTAAATTGGACCATCTGGTCGACTGCGTTGTGTTCGCCTCGGTTGCAAAACCAAAACATCAAGCTGCGCCTGCCATGAGCAGTGGGGGTGATCTGGACGGTTCGTTCACCTAAGCTAATATCTGTAAATATTGAGGTGAATGCTCGCCTAAGGTGACAAGTTCTTCGTG